>WAAG01073710.1:1703-34496 GCA_013390105.1 Tichodroma muraria
AAAAAAAAAAAAAGGGAAGTTTTGAAGTTTTGGAACACGAGTTGTTCCAGCTGGGACACCAACACTGGTTTTGGATAGCTTCAGCTTGAACACTAAGAGTTTTTTGTGCACTTTTTGCCAAATCTCTTGTATCTGATGCTGATGCATTTGGGCAGCTTTGGTCAAGGAAAGGTTTTCATTTGGTACCTCAGCTTTGCTTTGCTGGCCTGACCTCTGGAATAAATGTTACTTTCTGACCTTTTTCTTCTTTGGCAATAGCTTTAGTTTATTTTTTATCTAGTGGCTGCATTGAGGCTTGTTCATTTTGCCAGGCTAAAGAGCATCACAAGAGCATGCATCATTTTGTACATTTTGTCTAAGGCAACAAAACAAAACTAAGTTTAAAAAAATCACTTTGGTGTAATTTTTTTTTTTTTTTTTTGTGCGGAAAGTCCTGAAGCATAAATTCAGTGTATTTCCTTGAAGAGGGGATATTACTAATGTAAATCCAATGCAGAGGAATAATATGATGTGTGTCAAAAGGCAGGCAACCAAGGAGGAGCTGGAGTGATGGAAATGCCTCATGGGCATATGAGATTGTGGGGATAGGTATTCACACAAAGGATGCTTTCTTACACGTGCCCAGGGTTTTCTCTTATCTCTGAACATGAACCCATAGTGAAACAGAAATTGTTCCTGTGTTAATAGGGCATTGGAGATAACCCTCATCTGAAAAATACAGTAGTACTTCACAACTGGGAACCCTTTCAGAGCAGGGAATTGGACTGGCAATTTCATAGTGTGTTGGTAATGAAACATTTTGGTTCTGTATAAGCAAATGGCCAAGGTTAATGGACACATTACTCTGGCTGTCATTGTCCCAGCAGTAACCAATTTAGAGGCTTTATATTTTCTGCTGTCCCAGTAAAGGAAAGTAGAAAATTAAAAATAGAGTTCCCAGAGTGATTTAAAGTGCAAAGAGTGAACAAGCTTGTAGTACTCCAGTATAATTTTAAAATTCCTCTTTTCCTTATAATTTGGATTTTAATATATGTGTTACATTGCAAATTCTGCCAGTGTTTTTCCTTCTCCAGAAGCTCACCTCCATACAGAAGGATTTATTCTGGCTGTAACACATGAACATGGGCCTCCAGCCCTGGGTCTCTCTAGCTGCTGTTTGTATTGATGGTTCCTGTTTTGTATTTCCCTTCATCTCATGCTGTTGATTTGCAGAACCATGAGGAACAATCTGTGGCTTTGGCCTTCAAAGGAGGAGGTTAAAAAAATATCTTCTAGTGCCTGTTTATAGATCATAATTGGGGATTTTTTCATAGCTCTTTCAACAGCTGTGGACAGATATCAGGCTGTTTTTTCTTAAGTAGGTGCCCTGCACAACAGCACAGCATTGGGTTTTCTTTCCCAAAATTAACTGTGCCACACTCCTGGTTTCATTGAGGTTACTCTTTTCTTATTGAGTCTCCTGTCAAGATTAATGCCGTTTCTGAAGAAGGTGTCCAGCCTGATGGGGACTTGTTTCCTTGATTTGCAGACATCCTGGTTGATGGCAAGGTCTGTGACTGCGACGTCGTGGTGACCTGCCAGGTGGGGGACCCTGTCCCCTTGCAGGTGAAGTTGACCAACTGGAGCAAGCACAGCGTGGGCCCCTTTGCTCTGACCATGATGCCCTACCAGGATTACCAGAATGGGGTGCACGACTACGACCTGCAGGATGCCATCACCTTTGTGGGGTCCAACACCTTCTACATCGATACCGTGAGTTGTTTTATCACAAGTATCAGGATTTTGTATGACATGCATTTGAAAGGGGCTTCATTATTCTATTGTGCATTTTAAAGCAGATTAATTTTTGGAAAGCCCCACGATTATGGCAGCTATTGCTAACAGTGCTGCTGTGTTCATCTGGAACGGTCTCTCTGAAATGGTTTAAGACTGCAGTTCCTACCATGTAAACCACTAGTAGATTGTCAGAGGCAGCAACTTCTGGTCACTCCAGATCTGGCTGAATGTGAATGGGCAACCCGAGATTGAGTGTTCAATACCATATTGCCAGTCCCTTGACTCACCCAGCGCCTCCTGCAGTAATAGATATTAAATAACTTTTCTTTTTTTCTTTAGTCTGTAAGAAACATTCCCCAGGCTGAGCCAAGGAACTCAGCAAATCAGTTTTAGTCTGGTCCTGAGGAAACGCAACAGACTGCAAAAAGAAAATGCTAAGCATAAATGGCCAATCTGATGAGCTGGTTCATTTCCTGGATACTTAGCATACTGTTATAAAACCATAAAGAAATGCTTAAAATGAGGCAAAAATAAAAAAAAATAAATAAAATCCCCTTTTTAAAACAATTGAGATTATGATTTTTCTCTCGATTTCTCTGGAAAATTTGAGTCTAGGAGCTTTTCACTTCTAAGGTAACGCACTGAAAATACAGATAATGCTACTGTCTCCCACATCCTTCCCTCCCAAAACCACAATAACAAAATACCTGGAATGAAAATATGCAGGCAATGCTGCAGAGTGAAATGAGCAGCATTTCTGGTGACTTATGAAATAAACATGAAGAAGGGAGTGAGTGTTTGGGATAGTGCTTAGGACCTTTGTTTAGGTCAGCTCTTCAGATTAGTAATAAAACGTACCTGTCAAAATTAAATATATAAGTGAACCTTAGTTAGAAAGAAATTAAAGGTTAACCACAGAGATAGTCACCATGCATATATTTCAATTACGCATCACAGAAGAAAATATTTCTAAAAGCTAATGAGCATGAAATATACCATCAACTTGAATTTTAATGGGGGATAACTGCATTCTTATAGCTGAATAATTTAGATATGTCAACAGAAATCATCCAGGGATGGCTTTCTTTGACTCTGTTTCTGACAATGTGGAGTTTTTAATCAGAGTGGTGGTGTTTGGATGCCCAGCTGCCAAAGGGCCTGACCCTCCAGGCTAATGAGGGAAAAGGGAGATGTCAGTGTGATGTATTCTTACCTTCTCATTGAGTCTCATATGGGGCAAAAAGTCAGGAGGTCACATCTCTGGTGCCTGCCCAGGCAGCCTTCTCATACGTTACAGTCCCTGCTTTTGCCCCATTGCTCAGTATTTTGACATTTCTCCTGTAAACACAATCCCCAAGAAGTTAAAAATAGAATTTTTCTCTGCTGCTTGTCCTTTCCATACAGAAAGGTGAAGTGAACAAAATGTCGGCTCTTAGACAAGAGTTACATTTCACAGTGTGTAGTGTTGACACTACACAGGCTCCTAGGGAAAGTACTTGGTCATGTTTCTTTAGGGCATAGAGCCCTGATTGTGGAAGAAAATCTCTTATGTCTGCCAGAGGCCCATTCTTCCCTCATAATAACTGATTTACGAATAGAAAACAGATTTCAGAAAGTTTCACCTGTTCAGGGGGCACAAGGGGAAAGCCCTGGATTTGTGCATTTGATGCTTCAGGGAAGAACCACCATGTTCAGAATTGTGCTTATGCCCCAAGTTTGGCCAAAAGTCAGGCAGATGCTGCTTAAAAAAACCAAAGAAGCTCATGGCTGGGGTGGGATAAAAGACAGACAGTTTGTCTTTCTTATAAAAAAATGTTGAGATACTGGACCAGATTCCCTGCTGGTTTTCAACTCAGTGCTGCAGTTTGGAAGCTGTTAAAAACATCCCCATCATTTTTTTAACCTGAGGTCATGGGAACTTAACTATTTTTCTTGTTTAGTGGAGGTGGCTTGAGGTGCTGCCCTTTCCCAGCTGCTTGTGAAAGATGCTCCCCTCTCCCCCAGCAAGCCCATCAGGACAGACGCTGCAAGCACTTGTTTTGTGCAAAGTTGTCCAGTTTAGCAAAAACTATGTTGGTCAGCAGCTTAAGTTAATTGGACTGACTTCACACTGACACTGGCACAGGGATGCTGACATGATTTATTGCAGAGCTGAGCTGGGTGGGTGGAAGGATGGAGAATCAAGTCTGGTTTGGTGTATCACTGGTACATGGTCAAGAACGAGTGGGAGCATCAGGTATTATTACATCAAGGGCAGATACTCCTCACACTGAAAATACTCCTGAAAATTCACTCTGTTGTCATGCAGAAACTTCATTATTGGTACAAAAAAAAACACAACAGATGCCTCTGCCTTCCTAAATGTTAGTTTCATATTAAGTCTCATGCTCAAAAATTCACCATTATTTTTGATTCCAGATTAAAAAGTCTCAAAGCAGTTTCTGCTGCTCCCTGGAAGACAGGAGATGTATGCAGGAATTTTCAGGATGCACATGCTGCTTTGCAGTGTGAATATAAATTGTTAAAAGTGTAAAAGTCACACAATTTTGTATTTCCCTTTCTTGTGGCTTGAAGTACAAGGTAGAGGATTTATCTTGGAAGTAATGTAATGATGCTTATTCACCTCTTTGTGCTTTTACCTCAGTTTGATGCAGCAGCCTGGGTTTGTACCACAAAGTCTTTGCTGGGATATGCTACTTCAAAAAGCAAAGTCTTTTCTGGAAAATTTTAAAGGATACTGAGTTAATTCCATGCATTTTAAATTAAGTAAAATCTGTATTTTTAAGCACAACTTCTAATTTGGATAAGCTTACTTTTCTCTGTATTTGACAGAAAAAGTGACTTTTTACATTATGACTTAAATATTTGACATTCTTTTTTCAGTGGGTGATTTTGAAACATGAGTTAACATGATAGAACCTACCCATTAGAATACAGTGGATTGATTTATTTTTTTATTTTGCTTCACAGCATAAAATTTGTCTTTCGCCCTATTATTAATTTTTTTTAGTTCTTACCAATGTTTTTTGTTGAATAATTAGTTGATCAGACAGAGTTGCTTTTTGTCATATTAAAACCAAAAATATTGTCTTCCTTGGAGTATCCTGTAACTCCCAGAAATTCATCCTCTCTTGTTGTCCCTGCTTGTGCCATTACTTATTCTCAAGCAGGGTTTTTTCCTGTGTGTGTTATCACGCACAAGCTGGAGCGATTGGTAGTGGGAGATGAGGAGAAATTCATTAGTAGATGGTCATTTTGAATCAGCTCAGAAGCCATGGTGAACATTTGCTCACTTCTGGCAGGTCCTCTGTGGCCCATCTGGAACAAATTATTTTTCTTGGCACTGTTTTATTCACACTGTAAACTCTTTGGGGCAGTGAGCAGTAGCTGGCACCAGCCCTAATCTCCAACTGAGCTCCCTAAGTACTACAGCAGTATAAATAAGTAGTAATTAGTTCTAAGCAATGGCAGTCCCACATGGTAGCCTAAATCAGGGAAGGATTAGGATGGAGCTAGAAACTTAATTTTTCTTCTGTCTTGGTGGAACAAAGGAGTAATGTGGACTTTTTTCCTTGATTTTTGATCATTATTTTCTGAGGTACAAGCTGTTCATCTTTGTTTCCATGAATGCTGGAATTTTAATGAAACCTGTTTTTTAACTCTGCCCTGACTCAGGACTGTCAGCATCCTGAGGAATGATTCAGCACACATACAGGCACATAACCTGAGCAGTGGCACTACCAGAGCTGTGTGCTGCTGGACTGAAGGACAACACGAGTTTGGTCTGGGTCAGGAGCAAGTCGTGTTCCTCAAAGTTCAGCTGGGTCATGCACTGCAGTCAGTGGGGTGGTGTGTCCTGCCAGCTACGGAGGTGACCACCTGAACAGGCCACTCTGACTGGCTGAGCAAGTCATCAGATCTTATGCAGTTTTGGGAACATTTTGCCTCATTCTGCATTTGATCAAGTGAATCCTTGTGTTGAACAGCTGGCTCAGATGTGGACATCCACTTTACGTTTGGGTGGATTCAGTTCCAGACTGAGACACCTGAATGAAGAGGTGTTACCGGGGGTGCTGGCCCACTAAGCTCCCATGAGTCAATGGAGGTGTGGTCTGCAGCAGCTAGAACCTGGCTTATTACACAGGGCTGAGATTCAGTTGCCTAAAAGTGGATGATTGCCATCATACAGGTGCTGTGGGTATCCTACCATCCACCAGATGCTGCCAGAAGTCCTGTAAGACATCCTGGGCATCTTCCCTGTCCTGTGCAGGTGTCTCGGTGCCTTAGGCCATCCCATTACCTGTGGTTAGGCAACTCTATTCTGGCTCTGCAGGCTGCCTTGGGAGACCATTCTGTGTTTGCTCCACTGTCTGCATTGACTAGGTGTCCTCCCTTTGTAGTAGGAGCTTGGATACCTTGGACTCCTAAATGTAGGTTTAACCGCAAAATTAGTCCTGTGCCTGGTGTAGCAGCTGGGCTGGATGTGATCCTTTACTGACCTGACTGCTGCAGCTGAGTGTCTGATCTTTTGGGAATGTTTGTAGACAGCCCCACTGGAGATGCAGCCTTACTTTCCATAGTTGGTTCCTGTTTTGAAGGATACATCTTGTCACTTCTGCAGAGCCACCTGCACTTAAGCAAGGTGCAGGTGTCAAGCTCATTTTGCTTCCCTGTTTCTTCTCCAAACTACAAGTGTTGATACAGTGGTGGCGGTACAAGAGATGTGGGTAGAGCCCAGACCATGAATGTGATGTCTGGTGTTGATGCTGATGAGCCTGAAGCCACCTTCCTGCTTGCCAAGGGCTCTGAGCTGTGCTGTTACAGGTATTCCTTCATGGTACAGTGAGACTAGGAAAAATGGACCAGGAGCTTGGAAAAAAAGCTAAGGGTCCTGAGGAGGCTTTGTTTGCTGTTTGCCTGCACCCACTGCTGGCATTAGAGCCTGCCTCTGTCCTCCTCTGGGTGAAGGTTCCACATCAGTTCCAGTGAGGCAGAAATCAGGCAGGCAGCCCTGGGAGAAGGGGAAGGAAGCAAGAGGGGACATGGCGTGATGCTGTTCTGCGTGTCCAGATGCAGTGCCAGAGGGCAAGAACTTGCACCCAGCAAGGAGGGGAGATGCCAAGGACGGGGTCAGGGGAACAGCTGTGGCTGCTCTGATCATTGACCTGGATGGTACAATGCTGATACAAGTTTGCTGTAGGTCAGCAGAAGGGCTCAGCACCAAAACCAAAGGGAGCCTGGGGGGCTCAGGGCTCTTGAGGATGTGGCTGCTTGTAAACAGACAGGCCCTTGTGCAGGAGCTGGAATTTAGAGTCACAGAAGCACAGAATAGTTTGGGTTGGAAGGGAACTTAAAGCTCATCTCATTCCAACCCCACTGCCACAGTGGGGGTTGCCAATACCTTCCCCTATCCCAGGTTGCTCCAAGCCCGATCCAGTCTGGCCTTGAACGCTTCCAGGGATGGGGCATTCATGGATTCCCTAGGCAACCTGTACCTGGGCCTTACCACCCTCACAGTAAAGAATTTTTTCCATACATGTATCCTTAATGTGCCCTCTTTCAATTTGATCCCCATACTCTTTGTCCTATCACTACAGATCCTGATGGAGAGTCTTTTCCAGCTTCTCTGTAGCTCCTTTGAATACTGGAGGGTGCTGTGAGGTCTCCACTCAACCTTCTCCAGGCTGAACAACCCCAACTTTCTCAGCCTTTCTTCATAGAAAAGCTGCTCCGGTAACTTTAGCAACTTTGTGGCCCCTCTCTGGACTTCTTCCCGTTTAGAGAGGTCCAGCAAAGCAGACTGATAGCCCAGGGAACTATACAGGATGTATGTCTCCTGGCTAAAGCAGTGAAAGTCAAAAAAAAAAAAAACTGGAACAGGAGAAAATGGAAACAGCTCATTCCCTTCACTTCTGAAAGCTACAGAGAATCTGCCTCATGGAAGGTGGAGGCTGGAAGTTTTCAGCTCTCTGGAATACTCTTGAGTTCCCCGCACCCCTGAAATCTTCTGTTGATCATTTGCCTTCTCCCTCTTCCCCACCATGGCCTTCCCATCATCCCTGTTCTGGTCTTCCCAAGCAGTGGCAAGTTGTCCTTCAGCAAAGGCTGCCCATGAGCACTTTCCCAGTTCACACCCCATTATTCATGTCCCAGTTTACCATATGATGCAATTTTTTGTAGAGGGGAACACCCCATATCACCTGTCTCAGAGCCTCAGCCTCTATTGGGACTTTTCTGCTGGGATGAAGCTGCCTTTTCACAGTTTTTGGAAATATTCCATCCAGTGAAATGGCTTTGTGTTGATTTGGTGTTTTGCATTTGCTGTAACTTTAACTCAGTTCTAGGCATCCTGAAACTGGATTTAACATCTTGTGGAAGCAGATACTAATTCAAACATTATCACATGCTGCAGTGGTGGGAGTGTTGAAGTTAGAAATTACTGAAGTGTCTTGCTGAAATGATGGACTGAGATACATTATTTGTTGTGAAGATATGGATTGTAGATGGATTTGTGATGAAGGAAGATACATAAATGTAGAAACAGTGTGAACTCTGTATATTTAATTTGGACAAGTAAAACCAGGATGGCTACTCTTTCTGGGAAGTTTCTTGCTATACTTCATTATTTCAATGATAGTGACCTAAGTTCCTGATTAGAATTTGCAGTCAGATTGTGTCTCAGTAAAAAGTGAGAATGAACTTAGTTATTGTTCAGCTGTTAAATGGTGTTTAACCATGTATTTAATGTTAATTCAGAGACATGATTTAGAACTTTAATAGAGATGTTGGTAAATGCAGTCTAAGGAGAGATTTAGGATGAACTCTACCTTAAACAAATTCTGTTTCGGAATCAGTGACTCCTAAAGGTTCATATTCTGTTTTGAGCTGTGCCACAGATTTACTGCATGAGTGAATAACAGGATTATTTTTTTAATGCAACAGTTTTACTAGAGTAGGGATGAGATGTTTACTCCTTTTTGTATAAAAGCATTATTAGGATGTGACTCTAGAGTACTCTGAGACCCTTAGAAGGAGCTAATGAGTTGAAAACTGCAATTCATTTGTTTGTTGATGGTTTATTTGTACTGATTTTTGTGTTCTCTTTGCCAGGTAAAGCCAACCAAAGACTCTGTGTACTTTGGAGCACTTCTCTTCCTCTACACGGGCGATTTCTACCTGAATATCAAATTCCATGAAGACAACTGCAGCAGGGAGCTGCCTCTGTCCTGGCTCTGCCTTCCCAGTGTCCACATCCGTGCTATTGAGCCTGTGGCCCCAACTAAGCTGTAAATGCACTGTGTGCTACTGAATTAACCACAGCACACAGCAGTGCTTGGCACATCCACTGCTTGACCCCAGCTTGTTTCTGTCCAACCCCAGGACACAGTCTCTGCTTTGGAGGAACAGCTAAACACTTTCTGAATTGCCTGACAGTCATTTGGACAGCTGCTTTAGCTAATTTCAGAGGGAGAGAGAGAGACTATGCTGAAGTTTTCCTCTGTTTCCAGAAAGCCTTTGAAACTATATGCATTATACTTCAGTATACTCCATTGATATCAGTGGTTTGAGTCTTGAGGGTTGAATTTTGCCATGTGTTTGAAGGTCTTAAATCCCATTTGAATAATCCTGTTTGATTATTTTTCAATAAGATTTGTGTATCCAGATGAAATTACTCCTGGTTTATGCTGGACCCACGGCATGTTCCCTTGGGGTATAGATCTCTGTTAGACTTGTTCACTGGCTTGTTCTTGTTCATTTGTTTGGTGAGAATTTGGTGTCTTTGGTAGTAAATGGCAGTAGTGGTGCTTTTTAGTGTGGTACTGAAAGTAAGAATAACCTCCAGTTATTTTCTCCCTCCCCTGAGCCCAATGCCACTTGCTCCTGGTAAAGTCACTGCCTTTAGTTTGCCAGATCTATGAACTAGAAAGGAGAGAAAGAGCAAAAGAGTTTTGTCCTTGAGAGAATAAATAAGCCAACTTTTCGGCTGCCTAAGGCTTGCCTGTGAATTTAGGCTTTCACAGTTCTGTTTTACACAGTCATAGTCACTTGAAATATTTGCAGACTCTTAAAGATCCACCAGAATTAATCAGATGATCATTAATGTAACTTTTCGTGAGGTTTTGTAAACTCTTCTCATCAGATTTTTCATACTAATATACTGCTTTTTAAATGTGTCTGGTTCTTTGCTTTTTCTTGGTTTTGTTTTTGGTTTTTGTTTTCTTGAAAGTTTGGTGTGTTTGGGGTTTTTTTAAGTTTAATTATTCAGCAATTAAGGCCATGGAATTCCTGAATGTGAAAGTAGTTGTCGAATGTACTGATAATTTAGCCTATTTTTCAGAATAATGTTTTTGTACAGTGAGACATGTTTTTACCCCATGTAAAGCAGGGGGATGTCTTAGCCGTATGATTAATACATTATTTCATAGACCATATGTTTAAAACCTATCTCAGTCTTTTCTTAAATACATAGTTAAATTTGGTGGTAGTACGCCTTGGGGGTGGATACACCAAGATGTGGCAGGGACACTCCAGTTAGCTCTACATGATTTAAATCTACATGCACAACTTCTTTCCAGATTCTTTGTTTCTTTAGAATTCATGCAAACATGGGCCCCCACTGAATGCCTGGCCTGACCCTTCCTGCGCAGTTCTGGCTCTCTGCATCATGCCCAGGGGTACTTTTAGATGTGACTGGTGTTTTCCATAGGAAAGACAGTGCTCAAAATTCCATTCATTGCATGCTTGCAAATGACTGTTCATCCTAAATATATTCCTAACCTGAGGGAACTATAGCTGTGGCATGGTAGCTGTATTTCCAGTGTATGCAGGGTATTATCTCTAAAAACCTGTGTTGTGGCAATGTTATCAATGTTTGTGCTTGAGCTGTGGCTCTGTACTCAACCTTGAAAGTGGAAGTTTTCAGTCTTGACCTGATGAAAATCTGAGCCCTACTGAAAATTTATTTGCAATGATTCACTGCTTTGTTCGGTGCCAGTGAGGTCCAGTAACAAAACTGTTTCTTATACTGGCACAGTAGCTCTGGGCCTGAGATACCCCTGGAAAGAGGGTCCAACAGCTCTATTTTCTCTTTTGCTCAAGCTTGGCTGACCAGATTGTGCCATGAGGCTGAATTCTTTGTCACTGGATAGGCAATACACAGTAAAGTAAGATCCAAGGAGAGCAGGAACTAAAGCAGTACATCTTCTCTGTAAAATCTTGTTTTTGACATGAGTGTCTGTACTATGTTGCACAACACTGTGGCAGCAAAATCCAAATTGAGTTTTATTTAGTGTTCCCAGAAGATAATCTGCAGATTCTAGGAATACAGCTAAGGCTTTATAAGGAGCACATTTCATTTGAAATAAAAATATTGTAAAGCAGATGATGTTGCAGTCAGGATGCTTCAATTTACCCAGCTAGGGGACTATTCTCTAATTAATTTTTGACAGCGTTCTCTGAGAAGAGAGGGTCTTGTTCTGTGGAGTCTGTCCTGGGAGCAACAGGCCTGGAGCAACATTCCTGTGCCTTTTACTTATTAAGGATCCTGATCTACAGCCCACTGAAGCTGTTGGAATGGGAACAGGTTTTATTATAACAAAAGCAGGCTGCATATTTTCTAGGTATCCAATATGCCATTATAAATCTGTCGTATGTGCACATAAATAAAAGTTTTTGTGTGTGAGCTGACCCTTAAAGATCTATCTGTTCAGTATATAGTCAACTACTCTGTCCCTTGTCAACTTGGACACTTAGTTGCTTTTGGCATTTATGATATCTTCCCCAATTTTCTCACACTTCTACTTGTCTTGGTAAGAGAGATGAAACACAAGAAGTTCTTCCTTCTGGGGACAATTTTTAACTTGTCCAGAAAGAAGATATCTAAGTGTTAGTGTAATTTGGAGAAGGGTTGAGGGAAAGGTGCTGAAAATCACTGGGGTTGCTGTCAGGATTGGTCCTTGTACTGCTTGAAAGAAGAATGATACTTGTCTTATCTGCTTTCCTTTCTTGGTACTGAAAACTAATTTTTCTTTCTCTGAAACACCCAGCAGTTGTTTTGAACATGATGAGCTATACTGTTCATTGTAAATCTGATATGAACCAGTGGTTGCAATAAATTATTCCTAATTTAAATGGCCATTCCTGAGAGCAGATGTTGATCCCTTATATGAATGCACTGGAGAAGCGTAAGTTATGTAACTTTAACTGAATAAATACTTGTGGCTTGTTATTTTCACCTCTACCAGTCTCTTCAGTCTGTAGTTCTTGGTTGTGTTCTTGTGTGGTTTTGCTCATAATAATGCATATCTCTTGATTCTCTATTGTGTCTCTGAAAGAATGTGTTGCACCCTGGAAATTTCAGCTTCACTGGAACTTTCTCTTCCTAGATGAACTCAGAGGTGGTGAACGCTGTCTGCTCTATAGTGTGGCTCCTGTGCCAGTGCCTGTTCACTCTCAGCGGAGGAGAGAGAGGCACTCACATGAAAGGCAGCAAATGGCCAGAAGTTGTGTCCAGGGAGGCTTGGGTTGAATATTAGGAAAAGGTTCTTCACCCAGAGGGTGGTTGGGTGCTGGAACAGGCTCTCTGGGGAAAGGGTCACAGCCCAGAGCCTGACAGAGCTCAAGAAGTGTTTGGACAATGCTCTCAGGCACATGGTGGGACTCTTGGGGGTGGTCCTATGAAGGAGTGGGAGTCGGATTTGCTGATTCCTGCGCATCCCTTCCAACTTGGCTTAATCTGTGACTCTGTGAAATGCCTCTGTCCCAATATTGATGTCGAGGGTGGTGAGGCCCTGGCACAAGTTGCCCAGAGAAATGATGGCTGCCCCATCCCTGGAAACATTCAAGGTTGGATTGTACAGTGCATTGATCAACCTGATACAGCTGAGGGTATCCCTGCTCATTGCTGGAGGATTGGAACTAGACCTGTAAATGTTCCTTGCAACCCAAAGCATTCCATGATTCTATCACCCTTTCCATTCTTTAAGAAACAGCTCAAAGGCTGGAAGGACCATCTTGGAAGACTGACTGCAAGCACTTAAAAACCATTTGATGCCCAGCCTTGTCTGAGCCCCTTCTGTCAGTCCTGGGGCTCCTGTGTTTGGATTCCAGTCTAGAAGCTCTTAAGGTTTCCTTAGTGAGGGCCAGCTGCACGCTCCCTTCCTTGGGTCCTCTGGCTCCCTTCCTGGGTGTGGACACTTTGTTTGTCCCTGGAATGGGGCTGTGCATCCATGCTGCTTGCATTGCACACCCCAGAGCAGTGCTGGCTGCCAGCTGCCCAGGATGGAACCAAGCCTTCTGCAGCTCTGGGCTTGCAGCTCAGCTGTGTGGGCACGGGGCATTTGAAGGCTTTCCTACAGGTAGCTGCTTTACAGAGCTTTGCAAACACTCATGCTCTTTTCTTAATACAGAAGACACAAAAGATCTGTACAAAATTTTTGTGTCAAGTGTTCCACAATAGTTTACTTCTGGGGTTAGGTCAGGGTTCTTGGGTTGTTCAGCATCTTTTTAGCTCAGCTTCTCATCTTGCTGTTTCTCACCTGATCCCTCCTACTGACTCTTCCACTCACTGCACTTTTCTGCTTTTCTTTGTTTGGTCCCAACAGAAAGCATCAACTTGTCCCTTTCTTTTTTCCCTTCCTCTGCATCTCGTTAGAGCCCTCTTAACACTTTGTTCATATTAGGGAAAAAATTGCTTCAAACCCAATTTCAGCAGCTAAACTGGAGTTTGACTCTCATATATCCTCTCTTTAAAGCATCTTGAGCTATTTCAGTTGAGCAGGACCTTGTCTATTTTGTTACAATCCGATGTTTCTTGTTGGAAAAGTGCATAAGTCCTCTGCATTCAAGATGCATCAATTCCATAACACCAGTGGGACTTCATGTGCCATGCCATTTAACCTACATTGGTTAAATCCCTGTCCCTGTGTTCCTGATTCAGCACAACATCCAAGCATGTGCCTAATGTTAAGCACATCAATAGAAAAACATTAATAGGCCCTCATTTGACAGCTAGTTCAGTCACACATCTCCCTGGGAAATTTGCTAACCCTGTGCCCAGATGTGCAACCTTCATCTGACCCTGCAATTTTGTCATGGAGGCCCACATGCCATTGTGTTGCATGGCCCATCACTACTGTCTCCCTTGAACCCTGGTACAAGGAAAAGGCATCTCACCAAAGTCTGTCACTATTTATACAAGTCTGGGAGTGCAGAAGATCCTTCCAGGCCAAGATGTGCTCAGTGTGTGGCTATACCAACCACAGAAATGCACCTTGGAGGTGTAAATCAGATGTACAGACTTGCCTGGGAAGCCACATTGTCCCCAGCACTATTCACCAGGCAAAGCAGTGCTCAGCCACCTCCTGCTTGCAGTTGCTCTTCCAAGTGTTTCTCCCCCAAGGGCTGGTACCTGCACATCCTCCCAGCCTCTCCATCTTCACAGCCATGGGAAAACTCCTCAGGAGTGCTCAGAAATCTCTTGGCATAAGGGAAGGCATATGTTAACAATGAGGCAGCACAGCACCATTTCTGTGATGAAGGAGCAGTGGATCCTCAGAGAAGAATTTGTCACGGCCCAGCGTTCTCTGATGCCGTGGCTGGAGAAGGGCGATTCCAGCCCCTCTTCAGCCTGGATTCAGCTTGAACAAAACAATGTAGACACTGCCAGAGAGAAATCAGGCCAACTTTTGAAACAGTTTAACAATGAACATCTAGTTAATGACTATGAGGATGTCATCACTAATGTGTGTCAGAAACAGGGCCCTTCTGCTCTCCAAAGTCTGCCCATGTCCTCACAAACTGGTCCAGGCCAGTGGCTGAAGTGATGCCATGGTCTGATTCAGGCATCTGCCTTCCACCTGCTTTCCCAACAGCTCAGATCCAGAGCAGAGATATCGTTCCCTCCACATTCCTTTGCCTGATTCACTTCTTTGTGTGGCCACCCAAGGCTGAACCCATGCACTGGGTTTGGGTTGAAAAGGGAAAAGGCAGGGGAGTGTTTTCCTTCAGTGTGTTCACATGTGAGTTGCTGATGTGAAGCTGCATCATCGCACAAAAGCCTGTGAGGTTCAGCATCCCACACCAGAACTTTTGGGGCAGAACAGGGGTAAATGAACAGTGGGAGAAAAGGAGGGAAAAAATGCATAGATAAATGGTACAGGGCTGCAAACAGAGACACCTCCACAAGGTGCCCGAAGTTAACTGAGATGAAGCAAGGTGAAACAGGTTATGTAACTGCCACAACATTGAAAATAGGTTATGCTGTATATTAAGATTTCATTTATAAATTGTTTATAAAGCATTCATAAATGTTAGATGTGGTAAGCACGTTATGCACACAAATACTTTGTGTTCTAGCATTATCGATGGCCGTGTCCACGGCAGCTGCAGGTATTATAGATGGTTAAATCACAGCCCTGGAGACCAGCAGTTCAATAAATACAATACACAATAAATGATTCATCAATCACCTCAACATGTATCAAAGAATTATGTGCTCTTTCTAAATGGAACCTTGATATCAAGTGTGACCTTAGGAACTGTGAAACAGGAAACTTTTGCCCCTTTCATCCTTTTATTTTTGTTCCTAAAAAACCTCCAAACTGAACCAACAAAACACCAACATCTGCCCCCTCCCCCCCACCCCCCAACTCTCATTTCACCAGTTTAATAATGATTGTGTTTTTCCTCACCTCTGGCTTGAGAAAGGCCACAGGCTCCTGAGAATTAAAAGGCTTTATGGAACACATACAGTACTTGGATGTGCTCTCCTCTGCTGCAGATGTGTTTAATGTGTTTTGGGGGTATGGACTCCAGGGATGCAGAAGGATGTCACCCCAGCAGGATGTCACCTTGCCAGACAGGGTCTGCAGATCCCTGGAGAAAGCACAAGTGCAAAAGTAATGTGAATGTAAATTAAGTACAGAGAAGAACAGAAAAGCCANCCATCCCATCCCATCCCATCCCATCCCATCCCATCCCATCCCATCCCATCCCATCCCATCCCATCCCATCCCATCCATCTCTCATTCCTGTGCAAAGCTGAGTCTCACAAGACTTTTCACAGGTGGAAGAGAAGGAAGATGCTTCTGTCTTTCCACTCTTGGCTGAAGTCCTGGGCTGTGTCTTTGCAAGTCTCTTGAGGAGGGCACTGCAGGGACCTGGCCCAGGTCTGTAATACTTGAACTGTGTGTCAAGATTAGCCACTTGCATGCAGTGTCAGAACAAAGCCCGTGGATAATGTGCATTTAAATGTCACACAAAAATAAGACAAAATAGATGCAAATGCTTTGGGATTTTATTTTCAACACAAGTATTGGGTATATCTACCAGTTTTTCCCTTTTGTGTAGCTCTCAAATGTTGCTGCTCTTGTTTCCAATATAAAGTCACATCCTCTAAAGCTTGTCCATGCTGGGGGCTCAGGGTCACACAAGTTCTGTTGAGAGAAACATCAGGAGGGATCAGTGATGTTGTTAACACAAACCTCTGTATTAAAAAACACTGGATATAAACAGGAGCCACATGATCTCTGCTTCCCAAAAAATCCAGTGAGGGGGGCTCTGAAAGGAAACACCCACCCTGCATCAGAAATGCCTGGGTTTTGACAGTAAAGAGAGGCCAGGGTGATGAGCTGACATGGAGACACCCACTTACTTGACCAATGCATTCAGATGAGATAAATCAGAACCTCAGAATGATCTGGGTTGGAAGGAACCTTAAGGATCTCATTCCAACCTCTTTGCTATGGCCTGAGACACCTTTCACTAGACCAGGTTGCTCAAAGCCCCATCCAACCTGGCCTTGAACACTTCCAGGGATGGGGCATTCATGGATTCCCTGGGCAACCTGTGCCAGGGCCTCACCACCTTCATTTTTCCTAATGAGATATCTAAAGTTATTTTCTGTCCGTTTAAAGCCATTCCCCCTTGTCCTATAAATCCCCATGTCCTGTCCCATCAAACGTGGATGAAGTTAGCAAATGTGTTGAAAAGTTTCAAAGGACCCAGGGACACACCTCTTAACCCCAACTCTGAGCACAGGAGGCTCATTTCTTTGGAGATCAGACAGAGCGAGCCCCTTTCCCTCCCCATCCAGGATGCAGTTCCATGGGGTTCAGGTTTGTACATGGAATCTTCAGCCTCTGTGGTACAAACATGAGGACTATGTCTCATTCCCAGTACTTTTATTTTCACTACACCCACCATGGGCCAGGTTCAGGGTGACCTGGGTGAGCAGGGCACCAGGCAGCCTGTCAGCAAGGAGCCACATGACGGGGAAATACAGCTCTCCTGGGGAGCACCCATGTGAAATGTCCAGGGGAAGAGGGAAACCTGCTGCAGCTTTATCTCTCTGTGGGATAAAGACAAAGGGATAAAAGGGAAACCTTTAGCAGCTTTGTGCAAACCTGCCCTGACAAGACCTTCAGCTGAGAGTTTTTTTGAGCTGTTCCCGAATGAGCATGGTCATATTTTCCCTCTCTCTGTTCCCTGCACCCCTGGCTGCACTGTAGATAAGGCAGCAGTGTTTTGGCAGCTGGGAGGTGACGCTCTATCTGTTTGCACATGCAGGACACTAATGGAAACATGCCACCCATCACCATCACTGGGGTTAGTTTGCCTCTGGGGACATTGGCTCGTTGTTTTGATGGCAATGCAGAGAGCAGTGGTGCTGGGCACAGACCAGGCAGATATCTGCTTTCAACACCCAGTCTTGCTCACTGCCCTATTGCTCGGTTGCAAACCTCTTTCTCCCCTAGATCCTTTAGATTTATAGTGTCAGGGTCCTTTTTCTGACATCAGATTTATTTATTTCATAGCCCCTCACTGTTCTCAGTGTCACTTTTCTGCAAGTAGACCATACCATTTTTCCTGTTCGTTCAAACCCTGGTTTTCTGGGTTTGAAATGCTCAAAGAGAGTCCTGAGTCCCGTGCTGGGTGAAGTCTTCCTTCTCTGTGTTCAAGTGAGTCTTACGGCTCGTCCACCTCCTGCCTTGCTCTGCTGCCTGCCTGATTTCAAGGTTAGGCACTGAGAGAACAGTAGGACTCCTGCCTGTCTGGTCTCTCCTTTCACACCTGAAACTAAATCAATTTGGTTTGAATTAGTCCACAACACTCCTGTCCTCTCTTCCCTCATCTACCAGTCCTCCCACTGGCTCCCCACCACCACACAGGTAAGGCTGGTTCTTGTGGCCTTGGTGCAGTGGAGAGGAGGCAGGAGGAGAGGAGGTTCAGTATCACCTCACTATCTCCTGCAAAATCTGTGTTTTGTTGCTTAGTGACAACATCTTTATACTCGGTCCCAGTGCTACATGTGAAATGCTGAATATGAAGTGCTGCCATGCAGCAAGAAGTTAAGCTTTGCTAAATGCCACATCTCAGCACAGGTGGTGGGGTTCCCAGCTCCTCTTCCAAACACTTATGGGCACATCAGGCCCTGACACTGCAGATGGGCACAGCCAACCCCCAGCTCCATGGCACCAAAGCAGTGCTGGCTCTCTGCCATATTCAGAATAACTCAAATATTGCTTGTGTCCAGGGAGGGTGGGATGGGATCTGGGGTAAGATTCTTGCTGCCTAGAGGGACAGAGTTCCTCAGACCAGCCCACGGAGCTCAGGAGTGAAAGACAACTCTCACATGTGTAGAGATGGCTTTGCTTAATTTGACCCAAAGTTTTTTTTTTTTTATTCCACAGTCTTCCCCAGGAGGAAACACTTCAGCAGCACTTTTTCTCATTTCTACCTGAAGATAAAAAGGCAGCTCCTAACTGTTTTCAAGCCTCTGTCTTGTGGATACTGTAATTCACATTAAGAGAGGAGGCTCTGGAGCTGCAGGCAGTGACAGCCAGAGTGTGTAACAACCCCAGTGACATGAGCAAGGGAGCACATTGCCCAGCCACCCTCAGCTTGTGCTTTGGAGCACCTTGGGGAAGGGAAGGGAAGGGAAGGGAAGGGAAGTTCAGGGAAGGGAAGGGAAGTTCAGGGAAGTTCAGGGAAGGGAAGTTCAGGGAAGTTCAGGGAAGTTCAGGGAAGTTCAGGGAAGTTCAGGGAAGGGAAGTTCAGGGAAGGGAAGTTCAGGGAAGTTCAGGGAAGTTCAGGGAAGTTCAGGGAAGTTCAGGGAAGGGNGAAAGTTAAAGCAGGTTATTAAGATGGTTATCCAAATGACTCTTAAGCACTGACAAGTTTGGGCAACTGGCCAGTTCTCTAGGAAGCTGCTTCTAGTGTTTGACCTGACCTCTCAGTAAAGAAATATTCCCCCCAGGAAAACCCGAGGCATTGCAAATTAGGAAAAATCGATGACTCAGAGTTGGACCAAAACTAAAAGAGTGACAAAACTCCCCATCTGTATCAAAGAGAAGAGCTCAGGGACAAAAGCCTGGTTCAATGAAAACGAAGCGACTGCTGTGTGAAAATGTGTATTTCATGGGCTACCTGTGACTGACAATGCACCAAATATATTTTGGACAGTCTGCCTTGCTAGTAAACCCTGCCTAATCCATTCAGGGGACTGGAGTGGCTGCAGCAGCTTTGTCTACACCAAAATAATATTCCATTTCTGTCTTGTTTGATATTGTTTCATACAACACAGCAGTCTCAGCTGAAAACTGCATTGCTGTTCTTAGAACAAAAGATCTTTCCTTTTAGGTGAAGTATCCATTTGCATTAGGAATACCCAGGGGATGTGGGTACAAGAATATGCTTTTTTTCCATAGGCAAGGTTGAGCAGGGCTCTTGGTAAGCTCCATCTCCTCTGTAAAAAAAAAAGAAAAATCTAAGTCAGGGCTGTAGCAACACAGTTGGACAGTATTTTATCTGCCATGCTGGGCAGCAAACCTGCACCTGCAATGGTGCACAGGAGGGCTGTAACAGCAAGAACATACCTCTGGAATGGATTTAGAGATAATAAGAAATCATCTTAATGCGACTGTCGAATGTACAAGGGACCTGGTAATAGTTACCACAGGTACACTTTCATTAACTCCCTTTAATTTAAAAGCTCAGTGTTTGCAGGAGTCTTACTGGCAAGAAAAAATGAAATCAAATGAAAAATAATCCTTCTGAAAAGCAGTGCTGCTGTTTCCCCTAGGAGCTGCACAGCGCTGCCTGAAATCACCTGCGCTGATCCCTCCAGCCAGATCCTGCAGCCTGGACCACACGAGCAGTGCCAGTCCTGCAGTTTCACCTATTCCCCCCTCATCTCTGCAGCAGGGAAACCCCATGCTCAGTGAGTATAAACAGGGCCTGGGTGGGACCTTTCCAGTGAGCAAAACACAAATGACAGCACCCACCAGGTCACCAGAGCTACACCTCTTCCCCGTGTTCCAGGTGAGACTGGGCAGTCCAGGCTTGTAACAATTATGTTCCTTCACCCAGGAATAACTCATATTAATTGGAAAAAAAATTAAAAAGGTGGTTTAATACCCAAACCTGCAACAAAATATCTAAATTATATAATCAGGATGAAATGTGACTCTCCTGAAAGTTAATAAGCTGTTTGATCTACCCGACACTTTATCTGCTCAAATCAGTAAACACACCATGAAAATTAGGGATTTCAAAACAAAAGCCTGGAGCTGAAACTTGTGATGGCTGACACAAGTGGATCTTGTGACACAAGATCTGATAGGATCATTGACACAATGATCTGATGGGAGACAGATCATTGCTTCAACATGGGGATGCCCTATTCCCTCCTCCACCCTGCAGAGGTTTACACCAACTGCTGTCAGGGAAGGAGGAGCAGAACTGACCCAGCTACCTGCTGGTTGACTTTTCAACATCTCTTTGAGCTCTCCTCCTTGTTGTTCTCCTTGTTGTAAGCTATTCAGCTGTGTGAAAGCCTTCATACAGATTCAGGTGTTTCAGAGGACAATGTAGGAAATTTTGGTGCAGTGATGGAGTATTCCCATGGCTGCAGTAGGAAATGCCTTTATTGGAGGAAGCAGGATGAAGGCTGGGGACACAGAAAGGAAAATATTTGGGTTCAGGAAAGGTTTATTAAATGAAAATAACCCAACCATTAGATGCTATCTGTATTATGAATCATATGCATTTCCAGCTCAGCTTCAATAGAGTTCCACACTCTACAGGGAGTGTTTTGTTTTGGTCAGGTGACCTTTGGGCACAGCTGAGGGCCTTGGGGCTAAATATACCAAAATTGCTTTAAATTTTACCATGCTTAAATTTAAACATTTTACCATGTTTAAATTTTTGCTTTAAAATTTACCATGTCCCCTCAGCTTGCCCTTGAGACTTCTGTCAGAGGAGAATTATGAGAAGCCATAGCTATGGGGTTAACTTAAAGTTTTTATTAATGATCAAATGAGGATCAGATGGAAATTAATTGATGATTGAGTGAAAATCAATTGATGATTAAACAATAATTGAATGTTAGTGAAACAGTGATTTAACCATGAGTTGACAATTACTTGGCAAATACTTAATGGTGATTTCAGTGATGATTTGAATGATAATTTAAACAGTGGTTCGACAATGATTTCAAAAGTGATTTAAAAAGTGGTCAAACATTTACTGCTTACTTCACTTCAAATAGTTAACCTATAGCTGGATATATGGTGCTAGCATACAATGTACTTGTAAGCCCAATGTGAAATATTCCTATCTCTTTCTAGATGTCAGGTGTTGGGTAAGGGGTCTCTCAGCCTCGAGAAGTAACCCTGAGAAATATCTCTGCCCAAGAGGTAGATCAGTGCTATGCAGCCCACTGCCATGCAGGAGCTAGGGCATCACTGAGCTGGGGGATTTCTGTGCTATGGTTTTAGGTGGGGGCACAAGAAGTGTGCTTGGTGTCTTGTGGTTGTCTCTTTTTTCTTTTATTGACTTACAGGATGCAATTCAAAATAACCTGCAAGAAACTTTGGCTACACTGTAGGCAGTTCCCAGAAGGATATGTCTGGGTCTGGACACCTTTCAAACTCTTCATCCTTCCCCCCAGCATTCCCACAGGCTGGAAAAACATGCACAGAAAGTTGTTTTTTTCCCACACCACCACAGGAGTTTGTAAATGCTTCCAGCTGGGCCCCCCTGGAAAAACCAAAGGGTCCAGGGCTGGGAGTTTTTATGGGATAAACCAGGAACACAAAAGTACTTCACATGAGAAGAAAATATATATCTATGAGTGTGTTTGGGTGTTTTCTCTGTAGTTGCATCCAAGGCATCTTCTTGGCCTTGGTTGACCTTCACATCACCCCAAGCTTGAGGAGAAGCTCACATGGGCTGTGGAATGGGAAAAATGGGTTGAGGGACTTCTCTGCATAAGAAAGAGTTGAGATCTCTTATTACTGAAGGGAAGAACTTGAAATGAAATTGATACACACTATCCATTGTTGTGTATCAGTTTCCAGGTAATATCCCAGTAAGGGTAGAGGTTTAACATCAATGAGGCTGATTGATTGATTGATTGATTGACAGCTAAAGCAATTTTTTATGCTAAAAATGGTGTCTGGAGAAAGAACTTTGCAAAGAAAGCTGGGTCACAAAGTGAACCTCACAATGAGGCATGAAGAAGTGATCAACACAGTTAACCTGGTCTTTACTTCATGTACTGGAGCCTTCCCAGGGCTACTGCACTCATGGCAGCCTGAAGCACTTTGCTCTCTCCTCTCCAGCACTTGTGTTGTTTTCTTCTCTCTCATTTCTGACTCGTTCACAATCCGGTTTAACCCACCTTGCCATCTGAGGTGGCAATGTCCCCTTTGCAGTTGGGTTCCAGGACCTCTGGGTGGCACAGGAGCAAAAGGGGCCCTGTGTGGAGAGCTGGCAAAGGCCAAGCTGCAACAGGAGCCCAGGCAGGCTTTATCCCAGCACCTGAACATTGGGTGGGCATCCATCTGAGAGCCTCTGGTCTGCAGGCTGAGCATGAGAACAGACATCTCAATGGAAAACAGCACTGAGAGCGCTGAGTGCTCCGCCTTGGTGAAACCCATCCCACCATAGGCTGTGACTCCCACAAAGCATCTCAGCAGGTGATGTGACTGCTCATCTTCCTTCTCATCACCCTTCTCCCACAACCTCTGCTGCTCTGCCCCAGGCTCAGCAGAAGCCCCAGAGCTGTGCACAAATTAAGGCAGGATTAAATTCCCTTTCTCTTGCAACGGGCTCTGTTGGGAGCAGCCACCCCAAGGATCTGGGTTTCATGCCCCTACACCCAGCTTTTCACCAGCCCTATCCCGGCCTCAGGTGCATATGGGAACCTCCCTGTCCCTTGGTACATCTGGCAGGCCTGGCTGTGTTTCTGCAGGCAAGGAGAGCTGACAGCCTGTGAAAGGGCCATGCAGGGCTGCATCTCTCTAAATACTGATTTTTGCAGCAGAGGCACCAGTGCTGCCAGAAACTCCTGCAGGATTCAGACCCATTGAAGGATCACAAGCAATGCAAGTATTACTGTGTCCTTCTGTGAAAGTTGGAGGGAGCCTGTCCCCATTCAAGGAGCAGCTGGCTCATGGAATTTGTCTGAGCAAGCTGTAAAGGATCTCTCAACCCTGCAGGGTCTGTGCAGGGCGGCTGGCACGGCTGCCTCAGCAGTGAGTCACACCTGTACTCCACTTTCCAACACAAGGCATTACATGCAAATGTTCTGGGGCGTTTTTGGCAAGCAGCTTCATACTGGTACCCCCTTTGCCTCTCCCCTTAGCTACAGCACCTTGTGTAACTGAGAAATATGGCATATTTATCCCATTCCTCAGGCTGTCTCTATGCTCTTTCACTGTACCTTGGAAACCAAATTTCTATTCTTGCCAACAAATCACTTTCAGATGAATGGGGGAGTGTGTGGTAGCTTGGATTTCTTTTAAATTTTTTTTTAAGATTTTTTTTTTTTTTGCAATCTAAGTAAAGACTTTAGGATCTATTTTTAAAGATTATATCCCCCCCTCCACCCACTGTGCTGCAACAACTGAACACTTTGGCTTGATGAGAATATTAGTAAAGCAGTCGCAATCTGTAGGGTGCACTTCTTAAAACTACATTGCATAATGGGAAAAGCATAACACAACAAAATGCGGTGGGGGATGGGGTTTTCTGTAGTATGAGAACTGAAAAGTCATGTCTTCAGCCAGGATTGATCACCAACCAGTTCACAATAACCCACCCTCTGACCTTTCCTGCTTTTGTCTCCCAGATATAAATCTATTGATTTTAGAGCTATGCTAGAGCGTGGTTAATACAATGTTTTGTGGGAAATGTACCTGCTTAAACAATCTCTTTCCTCCTTGATACATTTTGCTATTTAAGGAAACCAATAAGTACAGTAATGGCAATGATATGCCTGTAAGATGATTTCAGAAGTGTGGTTTAACCATTAGAATTGGGGGAATTGCATTAGCTTTAATAAAATCCTATAGGACTTCAATGAGGGTAATAACTTTATAATGTTTTTATTAGCAGCTTTGCCAATATCTAGTCTGAGATCTGCAGTGTTAACAAATTAGACGTGATAAAAAAATTCCATTTGATTTGGATGAAGGCTACTGCGTTGAAGGAAAAACATAGCACTTTCTAGATTTTATTGGAAGTCCTTGGGAATTAGCCACTTACATGGGGTCTAATGAGTGATTAATGCTGGTCATGTGCTATTTATTATTTATCCCTTAAAATGTAATCACAAGCTGATTATTTTGTGATTTGATTAAAAAGCTGCATGGACTTAGATTCAAAGGAAAACACATGGAAGAAGAGTTGAAAGACAAAGGCTGCCGCTAGGTAAGGATGTTCTAGGGACCTTAGTATAACCAAATATCTCTGATTAAAATTCAGCTTTTGAAGTGCTTTAGGCTCCTGTGTGCTTGCATCTATCTTAAAGAACTGGGCTAAATCGATGAGGGTAGATGAGTAAGTTTGGCCTTATTCTGCAGATCTTAATGCAGCTAAAAGCAATAATATTGCACTTTAGGCCTCTGGAACACGTGGAGGAGAAGGGGAAGAAAAGGTGAAGATTTGATATAATGTTTAAATTTTGATGAAGAAAGATGTTCATTGTGAGCTGAGCTCCCCTCTTTGAGTAACCACTCTTTGGGAGTGCCTTAAGATACAGCCAACAGGAAACTTTGGATGGTAATAACAATAATAAATTAATAGTGTCCTGTGGCTCTGTGCTCTGACATATAATGGAGGACATTGAAAGACAGGTACATGTGACTATCCCTGCCACTGAGATGAGAACAACCACAGCACCACCAAGTCCTGGGATGAGTGTTTTCTAGAGCACTTCTTGTTTCTGATTTCCTAAACTAATCTGTTCTACAAGAGGGTTGAATATCTGTTTGGGGCAAGACAAATATTAAAAAAGATGTCTTCTTTTTTAACAACTTTCTTTCTTGAGCAAATTTTTTTTTTTTTGGTAGGTTTTTCTTTTGAAGGCCTGAGATGTGACCATGATAACTGAGATGCCTTCTCCGGGAGGTGTTGGATATCAAAGTCTATGAAGAGTCTTGTGAGAACCAGAAGGTGGTTTTGAATGAGCCACAGAGGAACCACGAGGTATATGTTTGCAAATCTGCTGGCCTTCTGCTGGTAATTGCAGGGAGAAGAGGAGGCTGTGTCTGTGTACGAATGCAAAACAGTTGATGTGAGAATGGATGCTTATCCTAATTAACTGAGTGAAAGCAAATTCAATTTGTCTGGCAAATATGTGCGTGTTGAATTCAGTTTGCTTTATAATGGTTTGAGTTCAACCCTGTTAGAGGACTGTGATCCAGGAGATAATGCCTGGAAGTAAGTGGGAGACTTCACCAGTGAGGGGTCTGTCCCCATCTGAGAAAAAACAGGAAGAAATGTAGAATAAAAGAGGAGGCAAAGAATTGCCACCTTTTCTGTGTGGCAACCAAAACAGACCATCAGGTTTAAAAGATGGTCAATGTTTAGAGGTCTATAGATAGTAAATAGTCTTTAGCCCTTTCTGGCTTTGCATGCACTGAGATGACATCAAACATGCTGTGTTTGGCCTGCTGGTTGGAGGACAGGAGAGAGGGGTTGACAAGCCCTGCAAGCAGCTGGTGTTTTAGCTTGAGAGCTTAAAAGAAGGTGAACTTATTCACACAAAAATCAACCTTATATTGAATCCTGTCATTTATAGTTTCTCTAAAAGCTCTTTGATTCAGAGGAAGTTATTTTGTCGTTTTCTGATTTGTTTCTTCTGGAAGTGGTTCCTCTTGGCTTCCTAAGCATTGGTGGAGATTTTCTTTCTGAACAAATGTCTCCATCTGCTTTTTCCATCTTGAATCCCTTCCCCATCACCACTCCCATGCCTTCTTTTGTGGTTCCTCCCACATTCCACTACTTGCCACTTTTTGGCTGCTTTTCCCTGCTGTGGCAGATGCAGGACACCATCTAAGGACTCAGCAGTGCTCTCTCCTGTAGCTCTCTTTATGTGTCCCCCTTGCCCCCAAGCCCTCCCCAAACACCACTCTTCCAGTCTTCTCCTGCCTCCCCTCAGGTCCTGTGTGCAGTTTTGGGCACACAAAGGTCTCTTTGTGTGAAAGATACAAAACCATTAAAGAGTGTCCAAGGGAGGGTAAATGAAGATGGTGAAGGGCCTTGAGGGGAAGCTGCAGGAGGAGAAGCTGAGGACGCTTGGTCTGTTCAATCTGGAGAACAGGAGACTGAGGGGAGACCTCACTGCAGTTACAATTTCCTTGTGAGGGGAAGATGAGGGGCAGATGTTGATCTCTTCACTGTGGTGACCAGTGACAGGACTCAAGGACACAGTTGGAGCTGTGTCAGGGGTACTTTAGGTTGGATATTTGAAAATCCAGAGGGTGGTTGGGTACTGGAACAGGGTCCCCAGGACAGTGCTCACAGCACCAAGCCTGACAGAGCTCAAGGAGTGTTTGGACAACACTCTCAGGCACATGGAGTGATTCTTGGGGTTGTCCTTTGTAAAGCCAGTATTTGGACTTGAGGATTCTTGTGGGTCCCTTCCAACTCAGACTGTTCTATGATTCCATGATTCCTGGTCACTCCACTGGCATGCTTTCTGTCCTCCATTTTTCATCTTTTTAACTTGAACCATACAGAAATCTGTTCTCACAGTATGTCCAGTCAGTGACTTTCCTGGATCCTATAGATGATATTGACATTTCTGTCTGGAAGTTTTGTAGGTGCTCCACCCTCAGACTGCTCCTCCTGGTTCACAGCTGCTTCATGAACAGAATATTTCATGCTGCACAGCTGGCTGTGAGGGATGACGCAGGACTTTTTGTCAGCTCTCTGTCAGGTCTAAAGCAGCACTGTTTTCCCACCACTGAGACCCACAACACAGGTGCCACGTTTGAGAGTGGCCACCCCTCCCCTCAGACCCTGCCCTTGCCAAATGATGAAGCAATCACACTGGCGCACTGTTTGCAATTCCAGCTTTATCTGACAG
The DNA here is from genome assembly GCA_013390105.1 of Tichodroma muraria. Taxonomy (NCBI): domain Eukaryota; kingdom Metazoa; phylum Chordata; class Aves; order Passeriformes; family Sittidae; genus Tichodroma; species Tichodroma muraria. The sequence continues at coordinate 28,858 of WAAG01073710.1, forward strand.
GCTTTTTTACAGAAGATTTTGAGGTAAGAGAGAGTCTGTCTCTTCAATTTGTGGTGGGAAATGCCTAGAAGAGTTTTGCATGTCATTAAAATACTAAAAAGCAGAGTTTATTTCTCCCTGGAACCCAAAGTAAGGGACAACCCAAAGTAAGGCACTTGGTATAATGTGGCATGAGTCCACTTAAGTCAAAGGAAGAACTCAGATTCAAACCAGCTGAGTCTCTGCCCCCCAAGAAATTTTATACAAACTTTAGATGAGACTGTTTTTTCACTAAACAAGCTAGCAGAGAGAAACCCAGGGTCTGTTTTCTTTCTTTTTTTCTTTTTTTTTTTTTCTTTCCCAAAGAATGGCATGGAGGAAATGCTGCTAATGGTGTCACAGAGAACTCTCATAACAAGGACAGAACACAGCACAGGCTCAGTTACATCAGGGGTGGGGATTTTTAGGCAATTATTGCATCTTGTGTGAGATCAAGAGGCTTGTGGAGCATTGCATGGCCCAGCATGGGACCTGGGGAAGGTTCTGTGGGGAGCAGGACGTGCTGATGCTGTGCTCACTTCAGCTCAGAGGGAACATGACAGAAGCAGGATTTTCAGCTGCTCATCCCTTTGAGGCTGCCCCGTGTCACGGGGTGCTGCTGAGATGTGCATTAGTGATCTGTAGTCAGGGATCCAGAGGTGTGCTGGGATCAGTCAAATAAATCCAAAATTGTAACTGAGAACCAGAGAGGGTCTTGCTAGTACTGACTGCTAAATAATAAGGAAGGAGTGAGAGATAAGAAACCAGAGAATCTCATTTATTGTTGCTTAAGAGAGAGGAAGACATGTTCAACATGGACAAATTTGCTTTTTTTCCCATTATTCTTTTTTTTCTAAGGCTGGAGAAGCTGTTTCAAAACTATTTCCCGCAGAACAGCAAGATGCTGGAGCAGAGGAGATGGCTGTAATTTCCAGGAAACCCAACTAAAGAATTATTATCGACAAGGCTTTTCTGGCAGACCATTAAAAAACCCAGCAGCCATTTTTTCACTCCTGATATTGTGTGAGATAATGGAGTCAGTGGCTGCACAGACAACTCCTGCCTCATTACTCTGACACCATGGTCAATAAATTCAAAGAACCAGCTGAAGGAGGTGGGACCAGAGGGTCTGCAGGGACTGACTGAGGCACAGGGGTCACCCAGGCAAAGCCTGGCTGGAAACTTCTGCCAGGAGATCTGTTTGGGCAGCCAGAGACCAAAACCATGGCAGGGGTGGATGGTGGTGGAAGTGCAGTTAGGGGATAAAAGTGACCCTGTGTCTCTGTGTGATGAGATGATAGAGCTGCTTCTTTCCTCCTTTGAGAAATCAGTTTCTGAACCATGAATATTCTTATCCCCTCTAAATGACAGTTGAAACTCTTTGTAGCTCTTCTTGTTACTTTAGCAAACGAAATTCTGTGAAATTTCATGATGGCTTAATTTTATTTTTTTTAAGCATGATTTTCTAAGAAAACCAAGGCCTCTTAATTTTCTAGAACCAAACTCCAGTAAGAGACTTCGATGGAGGATGTTTCTGTGTACAGACAAGGTTCCTGAGTGAGCAGGGGAAGAAAACACAAAACCTGTGATCTGTGACCCTAAGCCATCTCTGACCACGTACATTTGATACTACACCAACTGAAATTATAGAAAATTCCCATTACTTTCAGTTGTGTTAGGTTAAATCCCTAAGGAGAATGGTTTGGAGGTAGAAGCTTGGTCCTTTCCCTTTGAAGTCTCATTAGGATTCCATTGAAAAGAGTCTGACTTGGGCAGTTCTCTTCTAAACCACAGGATTGGAGACAGTTCAGAACAATAGTGACTGATTCAGTTGCCCTCTCCTGTGTGATCAGAGGGACTCAAGACACAGACAGATAGTCCCAGGGCATCTTACTGCTTGGATGTCCACACCCTCCTAGCCAGAGCCTTTGTTGTAGGCTCAGGGGTGCAATGAAGATGTGGCTGGCCATGCATGCTAAATTATCCTCTCATCCTGTAGGTGATCCAATTAAGCCAAATTTGAAGAGAACCAGAGAACTTCATGCTCTGCCTTGCTGTGCATGAAGTCATCAAGTTAATAAATGGACATTGATCTCTTGGGCTGTCAGTCTGTCTGGGGCTGGATGGAAGAGTTTTCTGATTTTTCACTCATCATATCATTAGGTTTCATACTGCAAGCAATAAACTCTGTAACCCACAGCTGTGAAAACACTAATTTGAAAGCTATTCTGTTTTATATTTTTGAGAAGTTGCAGCTCTTTTTTTGATATATATTTGTATTTTTCTCCAAAAAACTCCACTAGTTCTTTCAGTGTATTTTTCCCCTTTTCTGATTTTCTGAACTTTCCTATCAATTAGACTATCTTTTTTGCTCCTTCCTTTTATTCCCCCTACTCTTTTTTTTTCCTTTCGCTCCCTTTTGTTGCTGGAGCAACAAAAACCTTCAGAGCAGAGGGGATTTACACAGTAAAGACTGTAAACATACAGGGACACTAAAGTTCTGCCTGTTATTTTTGAATATAATATGAATTCTTCTGGATGTCAACCATCTGTTTTGGGTGTGTTAATCTAATATTGTCTTCCCCCTTTCTAGGACTATGATTTCCCAGATCTATTGGCTTCATTCTACATCTTCAGCCTTGTAAGATCAAAAGAATAGCCCTTGGCTAGAACTGAGTGACATTATCTAAGAAAGGAACTGTCACCCTTCAGTGGCATGTGCAAGAGTATCTCTCTCCTCTGTCTGCTGTATTTCTTCATTCACCCTGTGTTTACTCTCCAGAGACCTTTCTGCTTTATTGGACCCTACAGCTTCTGAGTCCTGTAGTAGTTAGCACAGAAAATTTTTCCAGGATAGTTCTCCACCTAAAGTATCAGAGAGACATCAGTGCAAAAGCTGGCCCTGGGCATAGACGTTTTGAAGGCAACAATGATGTGAAGCCTTGAGACAATTTTACCAGCCTGTGTCTTTTGCATTAGTGAAAGAAGGTGCAACACCTGCCCTTCTGCTGTTGTGGGAGGTTGTGGTTGAACATGCTGGCAATATTGCACCAGGTGAGAAAAAGACACATTTCTGTCTGAGTTAAACACAGGCTTGGAAAATAATAACAGGAGCTAAAGTGTGACTAAGCACTTCCAAGGGCTGTTTTGCTTGACACTGAATGCAGCTGGTCATGCCCTTAAAGTCCTTTTTAATATGATTACTGTGTTGCTCATTATTCAGAGGTCTAGAAAAAGCAAAAATTGTTACGTTCTTACAAAGGTAAGTAGCTGCTCAGCTATGTCCTTATTCTTCCTGCACCAGGACCCCTGAAGAACCCTCTCTGTCATGACCAGGTAGGATCCATGGGGTTTAATTTAGGATTCTCTCTCATTGAGTATTTTATAATGAGCCATGGCTCATCCAAGTTCTTAGGTTTCTGCCTGATTACATCTGAAGTCAGAAGCTGATGCTTTCTCTGTGTTACAGAAGACACACTGGTACCATAGGCACTGCAGAGCAGCAGCTGGGGAACTTCCTGCACCAATCCTGAGTGGCACCGTGTGGTCATTGCTGTCCAGGACAGGCCACAGTCCACAGGAAGTGGTGCTGGATCTGCCCCTGCTATTAATGAACAAAAAAGAAATCTCTCTCCTGTCTGAGCCGACGCTGGGCCAGAGAATGAGCCATACAGGAAACTTGACTTTAATTTCTTTTCAATCCCCATGTTCAAATCTCCATGACTGTGATTCATTACTGTGAAATGACTCTGTTCTACCTTCGTATGTTGTAACTAGATTAATACAACCATTTCACATATATTGGTGATGATGGCCAGTGCTTAGCACACCTGGGATTGAATTAAAAGCTGCTGGGCTGAGAGCATGAGTCACAGATACAGGCTGAGCTCAGGAGCCAGCCTTTGTAGCTGTGGCTGAGAAACACAGCTCCTGTGGATGAAGGAGGTGTGAGGCCTCTGCAAAGAGCTGGGTGGTGACCTCAGCCTCACCTGACTTCTACATTGCATGGAGGAGTTAGTGGCTCAACACTGACACGTTCCTGGGACTGAGAGTCCAAGCATGTGGAGATGCTGGGGCTGGGAATTGTGACTCCTCCCACCCTCTGCCAGGCTTTCTGGAAAGGATGAATAGTTTTGAGATTAGATGCATGGAAAGGTTTAAAGGAGTATCTTTAGTTGCCCATAATCATTCATGAAAGTTTGTCTCCACCTGAATTCATCTCCCAGTGTAAGTGCTGCCATGGGTACCACCAGGGAGATGGTGAGAACCAGATCTGTGTGAAAATACAGGGTCAAACCAACCACAGAATCATTGCTGAGTTGGAAGGGACCCACAAAGATCATCAAGTCCAAGCCCTGGTCCTGCAGAGGACAACTCCAAAAATTGCACCAAGTGCATGAAACTGAATTTCATTTGGAAGAATAAAAGAAATGGGAAACAGAGTTTGTCATGATTGTCTGAGATTAATTTAAGCAATTAAGAGGAGATTATTTCACCTGCCCTGGATAAAGCCACAAGCACCCTCCTAAACTGGGGCTCCTGTGAGTTAAAGTGCTGGTTGTACTTAAGTTTTCTCTGTTCTGTGGCACAGGTCCAGCATTATTTGCAAACCACAAGCAGCAGAAGTCACTGAGAACTTTTAAATGAATTATATCTTTTTTTTTTTTTTTTTTTGGATTAGGCTGCTTTTGGATACAATGAATTCAGGTTCATTTTCAGCTTGTATAATGGGAGCTTAAGCTATCACTGACTTCTTTAAATCTGCAGAAATAAGAATGAAACATGACCCTTCATGTCCTCAATGGCTCAAACTGAATTGAAGTAGATGATTATTTAAGGTTCAGAGCAGGTTAGATATCTCCTGTGTTTTACTGTCAAGTCTCTCTCTCTCTCTCTCTCTCTCTCTCTCTCCATCTCTTTTGTACTTTTTCTTCCTCTGCACTCTGGCCAAGCCCTGGGAAAAAAAAGTTGTGCCAAAAATAAAACAAAAAACTTGGATTATATAGGTTCTTATCCAAAACAGGGTGAGCCTACCAGAAATTCAGCAGGAAAAGATATTCTCAGAGGCCAAGTGATCTGGATAGTCAACAAAGCTTAGGAATTACTTAGTGACTAATGTTTATTGTCACTATGGATTTTATTTGTTTGTTTAAAGCTGAAGTGTTTGGTGCAGCCTGGACTGGGCTTGTGTTTGTTAATAAGCAGATAAAATTTTCAACAGAGAAATACTTAAAAAAATCACTGCTGTGGTGTGGCCCTATCCATCTATGATGGATACACCCTTGTTGGGGGTTGAGTTTCTTTCTTACAGAATTTTCTCCCATACATTGCTAGGGAACTAATTACTGGGTACTTATGGGTACTCAGGAAGGACAAAGGAAATGGCCAAAAACCCCAGGGGAGTGGGTGGTGTCGGCTGGGGGGGGGTAGGGACTTGACTTCTGCTCTTCTCTCTGGAAGAGCTGCTCTCTTGGAGGGAACAGCGAGGCTGTTGGTCTCTTGCACTGCGGGGAGATTTCACCGGCACCACCGGAGCCCAGCTCGGAGTGACCCAGCACCGTCTGTCCGTGTGTGCCCGGGAATTCGGATCCTGCTCTCTCCCTGCTCTGCTGGAGCCGCGC
>WAAG01073712.1:0-14603 GCA_013390105.1 Tichodroma muraria
GGAAAGAAAACATTTCTTTGTACAAGCCTTACCAGGTAAAAGCTCACAGAGATAAATCTTTTAATCCAAATCAATTGCTGCTAAGGTGTATTAATTGATGTCATTTTTGGTAATTTATTACTGTTTCCATTTAAGAGAAAAATGGTTTCTGTATCTTTTTTTAAGAGAGGTCAATCATCTTGGCGTATTTGGCAATTTAAAGATAAGGTGAGGTCTCTTGTCTTGTGTTGGTGAGACTGAAAATGATCAGAGGGCTGGAGCACCTCTCTTGTAAAGGCAAGCTGAGAGAGATGAGATTGTTCAGTCCGGAGAAGAGAAGGCTCCTGAAACCTTCCTATGGCTTTTCCACACATACAATACAAAAAGAGGCTTATAAAAAAAGATGGAGGCAGACTTTTTAGCAGAGTCTGCTGTGATAGGACAAGGATCCTTAAAATAAAGAAGGTTTGATTTAAATTAGATATAAAGACATAGTTTTTTACAATGAGGGTGGTGAAACACTAGGACAGGTTGCCCAGAGGGGTGGTAGATACTCCATCCCTGGAAACATTCAAGATCAGGTTGAATTTGCAGGGGATTGGAGTAGGTGACCTTCACAGGCCACATCCAGTCCAATCCATTCTATGATTCTAAGAGTGGAAGTCTGGATGTGTTCATAGGAGGTATCATTTTTTCATATATGGCTCAGATTCATTCAGGCAACACAGACTTTGGAGAGAAACAAAGAAAGCTGATTTCTCTAGCACATTTCTAGAAAAGCCTCAGAAACCTCAGGACACAGAAGCTGCTAAAGCAGACATTAAATGAATGATCTGATTTTAATGTAGCTCATTAGTTCGTAAGAAAAACAGATGGGACACTGAATTATGGCCAAGAGCTCATCTGCAATGGGACACTTTTGGCTCAGCAAGTTTCACTCCACATCTGTAATTTCTATTAACTTCTTCAGTAATGTCAAATTCAGTTTCTGGTGGGAAAGAAACCTGAGGATTTTTATGAAAGGCTCAGCCACAGGATTGTTAGCAAATCTCTGAGAAGGGACACTCCCGAAGCACGAGGCAGCAAGCCCAGCCTTCGCCTCCGCCTCAGGCTGAGTTATGAGGATGGGGTATAGGAAAAGCAATGCTATCACTGCCATCAGGTCATTTGTTCTGCTGCACGCTGTGGCCAGCTGTAGGCATGGGTGAAGCAGGCAGCTGCCAGGGTGCAGCAGTATGAGGGTGAGCAAGGGAGAGAAGCTCTGCACCCCACAGCAGCCTTTGGACGTATGTCTGCTGTTGCAGCAGCAAAGCCAGCAGAACCTGCCTGCCTGCCTGCCTGCCTGCAGGAAGCTGGTAGACCACAACCCCACTAGGGAACTCGGATGGCACAGGCCAAGATCATCCCCACCTGCTGAGAAGGGGCTGGGTGAATTGGGGCTGGGGCAAATTTTACCCCCTCTCCCCAGGGCAGCAGGTTTTAGCTCATCTGAAGATTCAATTTCACTTGTCTGCTGCCAAAATTGATGCAGGAGACCAGCCATGGATCCCCCCTTTAAGTAATTTTTCTTTTTTTTCCAGAGAAAATCTGCATTACTCAGGATACCTCTGAAAGATGAAACTCAATCCTTTCAAGTAATTTCTAGAAGTGATATCATTACCATTGTGCTGCAGCTGATGGGATTCTCGTTCCCATTTCCCCTGCCTCCCAAAACATACCACGTGGCACAGATTACCTGTGTCCTAGGAAACAGGAAGGCATACATTTTCCTGAAAACCAGGAAAAATCAATTCCCTTCAGCAGAAGGATGCCAGGCAAGAGCAAAGAGGAGCATCAAAGACTGAGGCTCAAGGTGTTCACCCAAACCAGCAGGAGAGAAGTGCCTATGCAAGTCAGAAACACAGATTCACAATCCCACAGCAGTCAATGTAGCTGGAGCTGGGAAAATCTGAAGTGATCTGCTAAAGTTTAAATTATAGTTAGCCACAAACACTTTGCTAGGCTTCCGTCAAACACAGCTGTGGCAGCCTGCTTCCGCACAGCAGCCACAGGGGAGAGGGGCCTCATCTGCCTCCTCCCTAGCAGGAAGCCTGAACTGTGTCTTCACTGAAGGCAGTATGAGGAGACTGCCCATCACACATGCATATTTCTTTTAAAATACACTCTTCTGCTTGGCTTAGTTGCAAGTCCTGCTGTAAATTAATTTCTGCATCCAAACAGGTTCACGCTTTGAAGGAAGTTGCTATGTGATGTGGGATCTGTCTATGATGGACACTGCTGAGAGGAAATATTTGCTTCTTGGGAGGGGAAACCTCAAAATGGCCAGAATTTCTAATGGTCTGACATTACTATCAAATCAAGTAGGATGCTCCTTGTGCAGTGAGCAGAGCAGCAAGAGCTGCCAGCACTGCCCAGTATGGACCCCTGCAGTGGACTGAGACACTGGAGCAGAGGGAAGGCAAAGAGGGTGAAAAAGAGGAAAGGAACATTTCAGCTAAGGCCAGACTATCCAAAATATGATTACTTGATACAAGCTTCATCAGCAGAGAGAGGAGGCAGCCCCGCTTGTCTCCATGCCCGGAGCGCATTGCGTGCCTGCAGCTTGGTGATGAAGGAGACAGATGCTGCCCGGTGCCACACCTCCCTTTTAATTGAGGAAAAAAACTGGAACTGAACCTGGCATGAGACACGGCAGTGGGGTCTGCGGGAGGACGTTGCCGGGGAGCCTGGGCCAGCTGGAGCTGCTCTCCCTGTGCTGGCTCTGTGACGGCCACAGGGGTGGCATGGGTGAGATATAGACACTGTTTCCTGCAGCATAGCACCAGTTCTGAAGTTGAGGAAAGTCCTTAGACCTGTGTTTTCATCTTCTTTGCTCATCCAAGAGTTTTTGTTTCTTTTCCGGTCTGGGGCTACTTCAGGAGCTGTACTCTGTGCTCAGCAGGTAGGATGCTGGAGGGGCTTAAGAAGCTGCTGCTGGTCCCAAGGACCAGGGAAAATTTGGGAATTCAAATTAAGCTGTATCTCAAAGCTGCTTGTGGAGGCTTGTGAAGGTCATTCAGAAACTTCCTTTGGCCCACAAGAGGAGGATGTGTCTGAGCAGCTGTGTGGGTTTGATATGCTTCTGAGAGGGAAAGAGCAAGATCAGAAAACACAGAGAGATCACTAGTTTAAATGACCGAAACCATAGATTAGGAACTCGAAATTCTCCTTTACACAGGATATTTCCTGTGCATCAGGATTACTGGGGCTTTGCTTGCCAGCCCAGCTATATTTTGACAGCACAGAAAAAATTGTGTGTAGAAAACCCATTATTTGAAAAATCAAGGCAGAAACTTGCTGAACAGTTTTAATCCAAATTGCCCTCTTATGCCAATCCATTTCAACAGTGTCTATAATTACTCTGGATACATACTTATGCAACTAACTTATTTTGTGCTTGTGAAACTTGGATTTTTTTGCCTCCCACATGCACTACATGGTACAGGGTAGTGAGTAGTACTACCATCCTTGAGCAATCACTAGGGAATTTTGCACCATGAATGACTTGCTGGGTATTACAGCACACTTACAGATGCTTGTGTGAGAAACCATCTGCTTTTGAACTTGTGAGAGGTGTTGGAAAAGAATACAAAACTAGAAATATGGATTATTTTGGGGGGTTGGGTTGTGGGGTTTTTTTTATTTAAAGTTGGTGTGTATCTGAATAGTTGACTTAAAAGGCAATCACATAGCTCATCACAAAAGAAAAAGTGACTAAGGAGATAGGGCAATGCTATCAAATAGGGTTATTTTTTTCGGTCTTGCTTGAACAAAGGCAGCACCATCTGTTGCTTTCTGTGCTGTCAATCACAGGAGGTTTTTTTCCTGCCCAGAAGACGATTAGGAGAAATGAACCATATGCCAGAGAAATTAAATGAGGAGGAAAATGTTTATTTTCAAGGTGAGCTTAGACTGGAATAATTTATCCTGATCCATCTGACACATAGGGCTGAATCACAACTGCTTTTTCATTTTACAGAAACAATGCCCTTTCTATGAGGCTTTTTTTAAAAACTGGTAAAAGCAATGCTGATTTTGCATTTCTCCAGCAGTCTTGCAGTGTAAGAATGACCCTCAAGAAGTTATAACCACTTAGAATGGGAAACACATTCAAGGCTTATTCTGATACCTAAACATCAGGTTGAGTATATTCCTCAGGATGCCTCTTATCCAAGCAGCACCACCCATCACTGTCTGGTTGGTTGAGGAGCTGCATTTCTCTGGACTGCTCCCCTGTCGCTTGCTGCCAGAAGGGTTAGATGACACTGTGCTGAAAGCCCTGCTTCCAGCTGGAAGCTGTCTGGCAGCCAGGCTCTCACATTGCTGTGGCTAACCCCTGATAGCAATGGTGGAAAATTCCTCTCTGTTTTCCTCAGAGCAGCATGAGCCAATATATGAAAGAGTGTCTGGGCTATGGAGCAGACGTGGGCAAACCATGGAATGCGAACAGGGATCTCCTGGGCTATTAGACTTGTGCTGTTCATCATCCTGTAGTTCACTCTCATAGGTGGAGATCCTATCCATGGCTTAGGAGAGGAATGCTGCTGTTCATCGAGGGTTTGCCGCTCTCCCTTAGTGAGAGCTTCCTCCTCTGGGGAGCCCAGACAGTGTGGATGGCTGGAGCCAACGCAAGCTGGGCAAACTCCGTGTGCTCACAGACCCACACTTGGGAGAGGGGGTGTTTTATTTCAACTAGTCTGCTGCAAAGAGTGTCTTACCCTCTAAGTTACTCAGGAAAACATTTGGCAATTATGATCTTCAGGTTTGATTTACTAGCACAGCACAGAATGTGCCTTTTGCAGGTGCTGGCGTAACCTAAGCTGTTGCAATCCACATGGCTGCAGCAGTAGCACCTAGGAGGACACCCAGGGCAGATGTCTTGCATCAGCGCTATGTTCTTCAAGGCACAGTGCTTGGTGGAATGTGTGGACCTCCAAGATCCATTCCAGAGCAGAGAAGAGCTACCAGGAGCTGCACACCTCCACCCCACTGCAGTCCTTGCCTATTGTTTTGTCCAGGATGAGGGCCAAAAGCTTCCTTTGTCTGAATTTTGAGTATGAGGTGAGGAAAACAAATTACACTGTTCTAAGCAATTGAAGGAGGTTGCTGAAAGAGCCAGAGGAGACTGGCAGCTGCTGTTCTCCTTTACTTCAAAGCTGTGTTTGGAAAATTGGATATCAGTGTTACGGTCGAGATACCTTAAGAGTGCCTGATGGAAAATGTGACTTCCTCCAATCCCCTCCTCTTTCCCCACATTCAAGTGTTTGGTTTCCTTACATAAAATATCAGAATAAAACTGACATTTGTTTCACATCAAGTCTCAGTTTTCACTTTAAGTTTTAAAACGTGAAGAGAAATAAGAAAAGAAAAAGGTGGTTTTCTTATGACTTTTTTTGAATAGTTCTTTCCTTTTATCATCCCACTGTAGAAGTGTGACAATATTAAAAAAGGGGGATAAGTGAAGATTTAAAAAGGCAGAAATAGAGTAAGCTGAAGTGTACAAAATAAACTTTCTTTCTTTGTTATTTACTTTTCAGAACTACATTAGGTTACTTACTTGCACTTTTCATGTTGAGATTTTGATCCAAAATCAAGGCTGTTTCACAGAAGTTTTCAACTTCAATGACATTACAGACTTTGATGGGAAATATTCATCAAAATTGTTTGAGAATTCCTTCCTGTGCAGACAGAACGTGCGAGGGCTGCCTGGAACTGGCAATATCCATTCAAGATATCCTTGCCACTTTATGAGCACAGACTAGCACAAGAAGTTAGAGGTGGGTACATTTTTTAGCCACACAGGACACAGCCACAGCTGATTAACACACTCCTTATGCACCCCCAACTAGATGAGGGAAGCAACTGCTGCCGGAGAAAGAAATAGTAAATGCAAAGATAGGATATCACTGCCCTCCAGTCAAAAGTGCTTTATGTAGGAATACTGGTGTGTCCTCTGTGAGATCTGGGAAACTGCACAAAGTAAATATATACATCAGTGCTTGAGTTTTGTCTGCTCTGTTTTTTATGTTATGAGAAAATAAAGGCAATATCTCAGAGGACAAAAGAAGTTTAAAACAAATATTCCAGCCTCCAGTGGTGGAGTCTCAGCTCCACATCATGCGAGGCTACAGCTGAAGATGCTCTGTCATGGCAGGAAACATTTCCCAGAGAGCAAGTTCAAGGGAGACTGACACACAGAAAAAGGCACCAAGCAGGGAAAAAAAGCTTCATATTGGAATCCTGGACACAAGAGAGTAGCGTTAAAACCAGAATAATTTCTCACCAGAAAGGCCACCGAGGTTGGGTTTTACCCACAGAATAAATCAGAGATCACATCACTGTTGGGGAGAACAATTCCGAGAGCATACACTGGTGATGCCCAGGGACTATTGTGTGTACAGGAGGTAGAAGTTGGCTAAAATCTGAGTGCAACACCCCACAGGCACCTTTCAGCCTTGGGCCTTGGACATCACATGATACTTGCACAACCCCAAATAAACATGTTATTTTTATTAAGTGTGGACTTGTCCTTGTTTCAGTCTCAACACAGAAACCTGAATGTTGGCTTCAACAAATCCAGTCTGCTTCAACACAGCCAGGGCTTTCTGGCAAGCACAGCACACCTTAGGGACCAGCCTCCATGCAGTCATGATCTGGGCCCAAGGGGAGGAGTGAAAGAGTAGTCTGAGAGGTTTCCAATACTGACTCTTTGGTTTCTTTCTTGGGTACTCTTTGCAGTTGGGATGGTGGTGCTCATGCCAGCCTCATTCCACCATTTACCTTCCACTTCCCCAAACCTGTGGAAAATGTTGGTTAGATCCCACAGAAGAGATCTGTTTCTCAAAATAACCCTCAAGGCAAAGAAAGAAAGGTAGACAGAGAGTTGTTTGATTGCTTGTAGCTGCCAGGACACTTACCAGCACTGTCTGCATGTTTCCAGGTATTTTTCTGTGTTGTATGAGCCAACACGCCTTACTCTGCAGTCACCCAGCACTATTCACCTCCACATCAGTACAACTGCAGGAGGAAAACCATAACCTGGCCTCAAGCAGTCCACAGAGACCAACCACAGCTGCAGGTTATCCTGAGCCAGCACTGTTCCTCTGGCCAGCAGGAGGAACAGCTTCAACTGTCCTGCTCAGACACTCAAATCTCAAACTCCAGCACATTCTCTGGAGCACCTCTACTTCTGAAAATAGCTAGGATGGCTGCTGGTGGAGAGACACCTGCCATGCCGGTCTGTGCACATCCAAATTCTTTCCAGTACTTAAATTTGGATGCATGCACTTTGCCCCGGGCTAACATGTTCTCTATGTCCTGAAAATGAATATGAAAATGATTCTACAAAACCACAAAAACACATTCGAAAGAGCAAAACCAAAACTTTTTCTTGAGTTTCACGTCAAAGTGATTTTTTGTATTGTCCAGACCTTGGCATTTGTTTCTTACATACATGTTCAATGTCCTGGTGTCATGAGACCCACGGCTTGATACCAAAGTCTCAGGCTTTCATTCAAACAAACAGAAAGGAACAATACTCAACCTGATGGCATTGCACTACCTGAAGCAGTGTAGGAAGGAACTGAGAACAAAATGTGTCTGAAAGAGGAGCTGACAGCAAGTTCATATCAGCTGTATTTTTGGTGCTTTGGCTTTGCATCCATTTTAGGCTTCAACAGTCCTCCATCCACACTCCTGACAGGAAAGTTAGTTCTTAGAACTGTCCTTCCCCTTGCATGTGCCTGTGATGATACAGACACACTCCCCTGCAAATTTCACATGCAGTCACAGCAGAAAATCAGTGTCAAAGGGATTTTACAAAATAGGCTTGAGAAGTTTGAATAGTCTGGAGACTGACTGGTGGAAAATACATCTCTCTCCCTGCAGCAGTCCAGGCACTGCCAGGAAACACTGTGGTTGGTTACACCTCTCCTGCTAGTTCAAGCTGACCTTCAGAACCATGCAACACCCACTACCACCAGCTGTCAAACAGCAACTCTGAATTCAGAGCTCTCTCTACTGCAGAGAGAAGTTTGGAAGGAGCTACAAGCCCATGGAACAGCCATGTGAGAGTGCTAAACTTCTCAGTGCTAAAGTCAAAAACCAAAGTGCTGCATAGAAGACTCTGGAGCCACCCTATCTCAAAATACAGACAGGGAGTGGGACTCCTGTTAATTAAGCTGGCTGAGAACAGCATCATTGTCTCTCCTCTATATCTGTATGGACAAACACTTTAGAAGAAGTTGTTACTTCCAGGCTTGTCTCTGACCTTCTGTTTTGAGAAAACAGCCCCTCAAAGCTGTGAAGAGAAACTGGAAAACAGGACCCCAGTATAAGCAAGAATAGATGTGCCTTCTTTATAGGGCTGTCCTGGTTGCTCTGGGATATATCTGACACAGACTGACACAGCAAGAGGGTGCACCCACCTGAAGGCAGGAGCTCAGTGGTGCGGTGATCTTACACAACTGTGAGCACTGTAATTCATGATTATTAATTTCAAGTGTTTCTCCTGTACATATTTTCATCTCTGCAATGTGTGGTGGGGGCCCTGCTGCTGTATCTGCTTGTGTTGAAGGAGAGGGATCCTCCCTCACCTCCCTCAACCCTCAGTCTGGGAAAACCGCAGGGATGCTCCACATTGCTGATGCCATGGCTTTGGCTGAGAGTGACACCAGTGCCCACCCAGAGTCCTGCCACACCGAGATTCAGTTCCGCAGCATAAATAAAATGAGAAAAAATACTTCACGTGGCTGACCTGTGTGTTTTGAAAGCCTTCTGGGGAAGGAGATGAATGCTGGGAGTAGGTTTGCATGGGAAGAGTGAACTTTTGGGGAACAGGTTATGGGACTGGTTTAGTCAGCACTTTACATGGTGCTTTATCAGATAAGTATCAGTTAAGTAATTAGTGTAATATAAAATGAAGCATAATTTATACAAGGATTCTAGATCTTGTTATGAAAACAACTCTGATGTAAGTCAAGGTTTTTCTTTCCTAAATTAAAGGAACTACTTTGCAAACACAACAGGAATTTGACTCCCCTCAGCATCACTTACCATGTGCCATAAAGATCTAGACAAATAAACAGGCTTCTCTTTGTGAATGGAAGACATGCTCCTCCAGCACCACACGCTCACACAACAAAGGGTGAATGGCTCAGCAGACACTGTGACCTCCTGTTCCCAAAAGGTCATGTGGGAATATGGAGACACATAGCCAGAAATGCCGATGTGCAGGAGAACAAACAGGGAAACAGGAGGAGAGGTTGGGAAGGGGGAATGGGGAAGGAACTGTGTCAAAAGGGTTCATGTAGCAGAGGAATCCATAGTCTAGGTGAGTATACAGGCAATTTATGAATTTGGGACACACACTTGATAAATCTCAACAGATTCTTTGCATTCATGGGAGGCTCTGCATAAATATATGGGTTTCAGATGAGATGAGAATCACATGTGAGGGATAGGGAGTTTTCAATACTTTGGAGAGGGTACCAACGGGGAATTTGTAGCTAGTGTTTAAAAGCACTCCTGCATGTTCCACTTAATACTTGGAACAGAATTGGGTTATGAAAATACTGTAAAATAATATGCTGCTCTTACACAATAATGTTGAACAATGCTGTGCAGTGTTTCTCCCTTGCCATGGCAAAGGCTCTGAAAAAATAACGACTTCCTAGATCAGAGATCTGTAGATAAAATACAACTATTGTATTATCAATAATGAGTTATGTTTTCTATTTCAAATTGGCTACTTTTCGTGTAGCACATTTGTACATCACAAGATGCAGTGTTCAAGATCAGGGTCTTTTTAAAATGGCAAGAATGAAGTAGAAGCCCAGTTCTGAATGAAGGCTATGAAAGAGCTTTTGTGCCCTGGAATCTTGATATTTTAAAGTTTATTCACAGTCATTACTAAATGTAATGACTATGAATCCTAAAACCTCCCTAATTAGAAGATATGGAGACGAGAGTGGATATTTGCACGTGTATTGAAAATCACAGAAGCAAATCCACACAAGTATGGAGAACATGATGTCCTCCATTCAAGTTAACTGCTACCAGATTTCACTTTCATAGGCACAATTTATTCTCAGTGCATGTCAGTATGTTGTCTTATTCATTGTTAACCATGGGTTAATCCGGGTGGAAGGCCATGAGGGCTGCTCACTGGAGCATGGCTTGGGTTTCTTCTGGGAGAAACAAGCAGAAGCTGCTGTGGTCCATGAAAGCACCTGAAGCACTGTGTGGTGGGGCAAAGGAGTGAAGGAGACACCACAAACAGCAGAAAAAGGGTCAGGCAGACCAAAGGGCTGGCGTTCATCCTGGCTGTGAGAGCTGTGGGTGTCAGCAGGGGTGAAAGAGACATACCAGGGCTTTTGGAGAGCACTGGGAATCAGAAGGAGCCATGTGGATGACTCATTGCTCAAAGTGCAACAGAGAGCTCACATGGAGCTCAGCTAAGGAGCCTGGCCATTGCCCAGTGTAAGATGGGTCCTGCTTCAGAGCAGACGTCTGGAGAGGAGCCTCACCTGGGGCCTGGGATGACCTGAGGAAAACCAGCTGCAGCTCTCTCATGTAATGGCAACATGTCCACCAATGCTCCACATCCTCTGGCAAGTACTGGAATTTGCTCAGCCAGATATTGCCAAGGAGAAGGTTTGGAAAGAAGTGAAATGACCTGCAGTCAAGGTCCCTCCATTTTGATTTTCAAGTTGAGCAGAGGTCATCTCCAGGCACTCCAGACACCTCCAGACACTGTGACAGACATAAACTGGCTTCTGTTATCTGTAATGTATTGATCTTGAGGATTGGGGCATTTCCTTTTTTTTTTAACTTCTATGTAATTTTTTTCTATTTTTATTTTCTTTTACTTCTTATTTTTTTTCTTCTCTTATTCCTTTATTTTTAATTTTCCTTTTTTTTTTTTCTTTCTTTTTCTTTTCCTTCCCATCACTAGTGACTGCCTAGTGACCCACTCAGTCAACTCCATAGCTGATCATTTGCTTGAGGTTGGAGACAGCACACAGAGCAACACCAGCTACTTGAGAGGGGGCTCTGGGAGGCTGTGGCACTGACACAGCACTCTTACTAAGCAGGGAAGGACAGCGGGCTCTGTTTAGCCTGGTTTATCTGCCAGGAACAGGAATAAGAGAGAGACTTGTAGTACCTCAACCTTTTGGATGGTCTGTGAGAAAGCTGTGGAGTGGTTTTTCAGGTCCCTGAGCAATGATTTCCAATGATGAGTAGTTCATCATTGAGGTTTGAGAGCAGAAAGGATGGCAGTCGCACTGAAAGCAGGCACAGCAGGGCACGGCAGGCAGACGAGCCATGCTAAAGGGGCAGGTTGTGAGAAATTTGGTGGACCCACAGGGGCAGAAATGACAGACTTGCAGGAGAGCACAGGGGCTTCTCTGGCCAGGCCAGACACCCTTGCAGCTAAAGGGAGGTCACTCCTTTACGCTGCCATTCTGGGCTGGTGCAGTCCCTGGAGTAGAGTCAGCTGTTAGCCAGGCACTAGCACTCCCTCCTCTTTGTCCACTGCTGCCTCTTTGCAGAAAGACACTTTTTGCAGGTTTTGTTCTGTTTTTAGTTGTTTTGTTGTTTTTTTTTCTTTCCAGGACTGTGATGGCATTATGAGGACAATTGCATGCATTTTGCCTTGTCTTTTTATGCACATTCACAGCTGATAAACTGCAAATTGTTCCTTTCTAATCATAAGTCCCTGCTTACAAATGCATTTCCTGTCCATAGGTCTCAAATACTTCTACAAGTTATGGCTGTATGGCACTGCAGTTGCCATTATTTGGCAAGTGGATAAATCAAATAGAAGAAAAATAAATTTGCCTGCTGCTAAAATACAGTCACATGAAGTCCCCCAGTTCCCAGGCATTTCCTGCTTCCAGTCCTGGGACTGGTATATTCTTACTATCTCCAGTAGTGTTTGAAAGGAATACCAGAATATCTCAAATAGAGTATCTCAAATAAAATTTGTTACAATTTTTATACATAAGATAGAATTACACCAGCAGTTGCATAAATTTAAAAATACAATGTGTCAGAGAAAAATAACTTCTGAAAACAGCATGATAGCTGGATTACATGCTGTTTGCTAATAATCTTCTTGCGTAATGTGCCATACATATTTCAAAATGCAAGCACTCCAACTTGATGAAATTTTGAATTGTGAATAGAATCTGCATGACAAAACTAGGAAATAAACGGTTGAGATATGCAGATTCATTTGTGTCTGCACATCTGTTCTAAAAAAGCAGAAGGAAAGGCAAATAAAATGCAGAAATAAAAGCGACATAAGAAGTGAAATAGGACACAAAATTAAACTTTCTCAAAAGTCCTTATTTCATGAAATAGAAAAAAATCTGGGGCAAAACTTCCAATACTACAATATTTCTCTTAGAAGTGTCACATAAAAATGTATTTCTAATAAAACCAAAGTAAATTTACAAAGCTGTAGACAAAAATATGAGACATATGCTATGAAGTCTGTCCAGGGAACCTCAGCAGTAAAACAACACAACAGTCATAGTGGTTTCAACAGCTCAGCAAAAGCTCCCAGTGTGATGTGATGTGATAAAACTGAATTTGCACCCAAGGGAACAACACGTGATCAGGGAGGTAATCTCAATCTTGGGGGTAGTACTGATGAGCCCAGCTCTGGAACCAGGCAGGCTGTTCTGCTGGCAATGTTGTTTTCAAAGATTTCAAAGGACTTGGGGATGGTAAGAGGACTGAAAATATTCAAAATGCTTTCAAAATGTAAATTGAGAGTGCATTTGAATACAGTGATTAAATAAACTCATGGGAGAAAATACTCAGAGAGAAACATACTGTGAGGACTTGTAAGGAGAACCTACACCCAGGTTCATTCAAATCAGAAACTAAAAAAGCTGTGTAAGTAGTGCACTGCCCAGTCTTTGGTGTGCCTGGTAGGTGCTCTGGAAAATGTGCTTGTTTATGCTTGATGGAGGAGAAACAGTTCGACGTGGAGTGGGCAAAGATACACAGCAGATCCGATTAGAAGTTCTGCTCAGTCGGTCCAGCACAAATCAGCAACAAGGCAGCTCTTCTCGGTGAGGTGTATAGGCTCCTTCTGCAGCCAATACAGAGAGTAAACAGAGAATGAATCACACCAGGTACGTCAGACATCAGTCCCAAGAGACGGTAAGCTGCATTATGTGGGTGACCTTCTGTGCTGTTTGGACTGGGAGATGAGACAGCTTCTAGCAACTTTGCCTCCAGATACAGTTCCGTGAGGTAAGCCCCAGTTCTGTCTGATGGTCCCTTCTGATCTGATGTGACCAGGCAGGAGTGGCTGCCACCACCTGCTGTCCTCCCTCTGGTTCCCCTCAGCTCCCACCCACTGCTTTAACCAGGATATCTGTTGTGTATGGGAAAAGTGGTCGCTCCTCGCTACATCTATATGAACACTGTTCAGCAAGAACAGATTTTTGTCTTCCAACCTTGTTTGTTTCCTGCAATTCAGCCATACTCAGTTGTTCATGTCCACCCCACCCCCCCACACACACAACTGTCACTTACACTTCTGCTTGGTGGCACTTCACTCTTTCTGCTCTTCCCTTCAGCCTCCCAAACCCTTCACAGCCGACTCTCCTTCCTCGTGTACTCAGACACCTTGGCTACAGACCCTAACACAGTCGCTCCTTTCCAGACTGGGTGTGTCCGCGTCGGTGCAGGCCCCGTGCCCCAGCGGCCAGGCGCGGCCAGCCCGGCGGGGTCCCCGAAGTGCCCAGCGAGCCCGGTGTGCTCCAGCATGCTCCGCCATGTCGCATTTCCCACTAATAACCTCAATCAGAAAGACAAGGTATGGAAAATGGTGCTGAAGGAGCTTCCTCCGGGCAGTGCCACGAGACAGTGCTCCGTCTCCCTCTAGTGATGCCTGGGAGCAGGGAGGCAGTCCCCGAGTCCATGCTCACACAGCCTTTTGCCTCCTTCAGCGCACGCAAAGCCCAAGTCCCCTCCCTGACCAGTCCCATTCCTCTCCTGGGTTTCCATCCCTGCCTGCAGGACAGAGCTCTGGTTCAGGGTCTGAATTATTCATTACTGTGAGCACTACTCCTATGGAAAAGCTGCTGTCTCTGCGGCATCCCAGTCTAGCGGAGGCCTTGTTAGAGCTCACACCAGGCTGCTGCTGCCAGATTGTCCTCTGTGTGTCTGGAGAAAACCATCCACATCAGCATCTTGCAAACTGGGAAAGCAGGAGCTCACAAAGTGGTCTTTTGTCCTGTGGGGGTGTATTCAGTCTCCTCGATGTAGCCGTTGGCTCTGGCTGGGGTAGAGTAAATTGTCTCCACAGTAGCAGGTATGAAGGTGGTTTGGACTTGTGCTGGAAATAGTGCTGGTAACGCAGAGGTGTTTTTGTCATTGCTAAGCAGCACTTGCACAGAGCCAAGGTCCCTTCTGCTCCTCACCCCAACCCACCAGACTGTGGTACCAGGAAGCTGGGAAGGGACACAGATAGGAGAGCTGACCCCAGATGATGAAAGGGATGTTCCACACCATATGGCACCATGCTCAATATGTATATATATATAGAAGGAAGCGGGGGGGGG
>WAAG01073712.1:14641-43251 GCA_013390105.1 Tichodroma muraria
GGGGGGGAGGGGGGTGGCACTGGGAGTGGTTGTGGGTTGTGTTTGTCTTCCCAAGTCACCACTATGTGTGATTGAACCTGGCTTTCCTGGGGAGGGCCAAACACCTGCCTGCCCATGGGGAATGGTGGATGAATTCCTTGTTTGCTTTGCTTCTGTGCACAGCTTTTGCTTTGCCTGCTGAACTTCACCTCAGCTCACAAAGTGAGCTTCCTCACTTTGACAATTCTCCCCCCCATCCCACTTCTGGGGGGAGGCTGGGTGGGCCAAGTTGAGGCTGGGGTTAAACCACGTGCCTTGCTCAGAAAATGCCCTGGATTACTCTCTTTGAGGAAAACAGAAAAAAACAAACCACCAAACCTGCTTTCTCTAAGTCTCCTCATGTAACGGGATAAACGCAGTGTCTTCGGTCAGTAGCGATGAAAAGACACATTGGTCACTCGCGCTGGCACAAGGGCCCCTGGGCTCTGCTGGACAGTGGCCTGGCAGCTGCAGCTCCGTCTGCAAAGGCCGGCGGGACAGAGCACAGCAGGGACACACACAAGCGGGACAGGTCCTACCACCCGCCAGAGGCTGGGAAGGACGCAGGATACGGCATTCCCAGCACAGCCCGCTGGATGGCAGTGACAGGTCTAGGATGAAGCAGGCGGGTCCCTGCACAGCTACCCTGGATTAGCTCCTTGGAAAACAGAGCGAAACCTCTTCTAGTGCCTGTACCGTGAGCACACAGGTTTGTAGCGCTCCTAATATTTGCTGTGAGTTCTTTAGGCGTAATGGCCCCACAAATGAGGAGCTGCACCGCCGCATGACGGATGCTGCGGTGTCTGCAGGTGCTGTGCTTTCAGTTGTGTGAATGGCACTGCGGGCACCTCAGTGGGGTCCAGGTTGGATGCATTGTCTCGAGCTAAAATCGAACAGGTCATGACCGATGAAAGGAAGAAGGGTCCTTCTCTGCCGCATCGCGGCCACTCCAAACACCGTGACCATCCTCAGTCTGACAGACCTGACGTGCCCTGAGCCTGCACCACCTCCTGATAGCACTCCGGGACTGGGGGCCAAGGAAGCCCGATGGAAGGCTCAATAAACATGATGGAGAAGGCAACACAGAGAACAGAGAAGCAAGCAAGGAGGGCAGGACTGCTGCTACTTTTCTTGTTAGGAATTTTCTTTTGTTTGTTTGTTTGTTTTTGAGGAACACATGTGGGCTTCATCTAGGCTCATTTGTAGTATGATCAAAAATAATAATTTTGGGATGGACACCCAAGCGGAGTTTGTGCAGTTCAGCACCCTGTTCCAAGTAGATGAGACCAGGTTGCTGAGACTTTTTTTGGGTGAATATTGAAAATCTCAGAGTGTGGAGATTCCCTCTATCTCTGAGGCCTTCTCCAAGATTTGTTTACCCACACAATGAAAAAGATTTTCGCTTATTCTAATGCTCCAGGTTGTGTCTGTGCCTCTTGTTCTACCACCATACCACTTCAGGTGACTTGCACTTGCCTGATCAGCCACACCCTCCCTTGAGATAATTCTAGGCAGTGATAACATTCCCTTCACCTTCCAAAGAACTCACTCCCAGTATTACACCTGGAGTTTTGCTATCAAAAATTACTGCATTTTGTTTCAAAATGGTATTTTTCTAACAAAAGGCATTTTGCAAAGCATTGGGCAGGTGCATTCACAAACCCAGCCGAGACGAGTGTCCTGAAGCAAAGCTTCTTCTCTCGCTTCCCGGATATCAGTGCCCCTGGTTCCCCCGGTGGCTCACTCCACCAGATCGAGGGAGTGCACGCAGTTTGCAGGGCTGGCGGCTGACACCCACATTTGGCAGCGAGAGTCAGAGCAGCAGACACACGCCAGGCTTTAATGACTTCAGGGGGTGAGGGCTATGAATCACTAACGGGCTTAGGGCAAGTACGGGAGAGCTGACCTGACCGCCTGCTCTTATCTCTATCCCACCCTCTTTTTGGAGGCTCCCTCCCCAGCTGCAGGCATGGCTAAATGTCTCAAACACTCCCGAGCTGCCATAAACCTAAACCAGGACGTAAGGTAAACCAGTACCAATCTCGGTTCTCTTTCAAGCCACAGGACTGACTGCAACTTATAATTCCTTACCTGCTTCTCCCACCGATTATCTGGAACCTGATATGGACATGGGATGCTTCATTTCCAAATTCAGGGAGTTTTGGTACTCAGACAGCTGAATCATGCAGGCTATATTGTGTTCACCAAAGATTTGAGCTACAAGGAAAAGGAGAGCTTATCTCTGCACTCACAGGCAATGAATCAACAAAAACACACCATTAAAGAGCTAAAGCTGAGGGAGGAGAGCAACACGAGTTCAAAGACACATGAACTCACTGGCCACGTTTGAGCTAAGCAACCTGGGAGGTGGCAAGTTCTGCACGACTTTGGATTAACCTTGGCAGCATAATGTTCCTTGAAAAAACAGAGAACAAGAAGAACAGTATCATTCTAAAGGCCATTGTGCCAAATTCAGTGATTCAGATATTCAAATCTCTATATGCAAGTAGAGCGGATCTGCAAAAATATCAGTCTAACTTCTAAACTTTTCATTCCTGATTAATTCAAAGCACCCATTGAAATGTAAAGGTTTTACTGTCTGTAACCTTCACTTAAATATTTCCACAGCCAGTTTGCAAAATAAATATTCTCCAAACCAGGAAACAGACATAAAGGTCTCCCTTGACTCTGATGATTTTCTATAATTTATATGATGACATCATGATTCCAGGCACTAACCCTTGCTCTCGCTATCACATGCTGGATGAATGCTACGCTGTCTCACCATCCCTTCCTGATCCCTTTGATCCAGACAGACACACCAGCTGCAGCAGCTGCTGACATATGTCTGGAGGAAGAAAGTTCTGTTCCATGAAAGATTTAAAGATTTTCCTGGTTGATTCATTTGAAGCTGGAACAAACCTTCTGAATTTATTTTATGAAGAGAAACCTTGTCTCAAGCCTATGATGATTTCATTTTGACAAAATGGAAGTGTTTGTATTTTGTGTTGTAGTACAGAATTGAAAAATGTTTGAATATTAAAGAACATCAAAGTGAAAGCAGTTTAGTATACAAACTAGAAACATGTGTTGAAACAGGACTTTTTTTCCATCTCATGAGCTGAAACATCAGCAAATTCAATTCCACTTCTCAGAGCATGTCAAATTCCTCAGATTTCTATATCCTAGCAGTCTTCCACCACTGTTTGTTTCATCACTTTCAGTGCTTGTACCTACACCACTTTCAGAGCTGCTTTGCATTGATACAGGAGTTACAGGAGTCCTATCTCAGTACTTTTACATGTGGGTCCACATTTTTGGGGGTTGCTTTGAGTACATCTGTGCAAATTTGCTTGAAAAGGCAACCTAGCACAGGTCTGCTCGGGACACCAGCCAGCTCTGCCTGGCATGCAGTGGAACACAAATGGAGGCTTTTCTAGCTCTAATAATCACAGCCAGACCTGGTGCTGCTTAATTTAACAGCATAGCTCAGAGGCCAAGATTTTCTGTTTGCCGAATCACATGGGAATTGTAAAAGGCTCAGAATGTCTGAAAATCAGACAGCTTATCCAGATGGCTGAACAGCGTGCTTGGGGACACAACTTCAGGCAGACAGTCTCAAAAGTCTTGGCTGTACCAGCTGTAGGAAGGAAGGTGATATCCCATTTTTCTTTTATACTCTGTAGAGATGTAGATAGTCAAAGAATTGGGTCATATTGCTTAGTTAAGAAATCTTGCCTGTAATCTAGAGCACACTATATTGTCCCCCTTTCACTGGGCATTCGTAACTTAATTATGCAAAAGTTAGTGCTTACTATGAATGGAAGAGAAATTACATTTCATATCCTCATTATTGTCATTTGTTTTGAAATGGGGAAACCATTTTTGCTGCTGTGTTTTTCCGCAGCAGAAACTAAACAGGATATCAAGGAAAAGTGCCCGCATGGGAGAGCTGGTGCTAAGACAGGCCAGGACAGAACAGCCTCAGGAGACACAGGGAAGCAGATGCTGACTTAAGCAGCAAGAGTAACCTCTTCTGGCCACTCAGAGATCACCTTTCCAGCTCTTTCACCATCTTTCCAGGACGCATTTGAATGGTACACCTCAGTCTCCCAGGTGTGCAACCATGTGGTCACAGGCACAAGTCCCTTTTCCTGTGATTGCCTGTCACGTTGCTGATTTGACATTCAGTTCTGTGGCTCAGCCTGGATGCAATGGACACTCATCCATCTGTCCAAGGGGATGTGTGTCTGTCAAGGGGACAACAGTCTCTGGTCATGGATGAGCCAGTCCTTCTCTGGAGCATATCTAATGAGATGCTGCAGGAGAGGACCTGGCACATACCTTGAGACACCTGCAGTGGCTGTGTGGCCTATTGTAGCTCAGATGCTGGCTGCTGTGTCTTCTGAGTCCCAGTTGATCCTCATTTCCTTCAGGGAGGGAATGTTGGTGTCCTGGGAGCAAAAGGCACAGAAGAGCTTGTGTTCAGTTACTGCCCACATTCTTGGCCTAGCAAAAACTGTCCCTGGTTCATGTTACCCACTGGCTTTGCTGGTGTCCTCGAGAGTGTGAGATGCACTTATGATTAAACAGCAGGAGGAGGTGACCCTCTGCCCTGGCCCTTGTAGCTGGAACAGGCAGATGTGTCCTGGATGCACTGTACCCCCTGCCTTCAGTCCTCTCCTGCCCTAAGGTGAGCAACAAATTCCCTGGGGACTGCTTGCAGAGGCACTCTTTAGCATGGCGAGAATGGATGCTCTGGGGTCACTGCAAGCTGCCCTTGCTATTGGTTTCTTCTTCCTGGCCAGGCACATTTTTCCTTAATATCTAGGTCCCCACCTTATCAGTACTCATCCACCCCTCACCAGATGTCAAACGCCTGCCCAAGCACTAAAACAACATGACCTTACACAGTTTCATTTACCTGTTAGTAGGTTGAAATTGCTGGTTACATGTCGAGCACTGCTAAGCAATGGCCAAGGAGCTTTAATGTTTCACTTGTGGCTAACAAAAGCTGGCAGCAAGCTTGCTTCTTGCCCCTCTGCCACATGAAATCGCTGCAGCCCTTTGAACTTGATGGGCAGTACTGCCAATTACTCACAGCACAACTGTGAGCCCAGCAAGCATCTGCAGGGAGAATGCAGCTGCAGAGGGGAAGGGGAGCAGGGTGGTGCAGCTGTGAATGGACTGCACCTCCTAGGTGAGGAGATGAGAGTGCCAGGAGATCTCTTCAAGCAAGAGGGTTTAAGAGGAAACGTTTAAGAGGGTTTCCTTGATAAAGGACAGCTGTCATCACAGCAGGGCATCCCACCGGCCCTGCTGCAAATGGATACCTCTGCAGTCCACGGTAAGACACAGAGTTGCTCAGGGCACAAACTTGATTTTCAGCAGAATATAATAATTTAATTTTCCCTGGAGCAAAAAAAAAGATAGCTTTTCGCTGTCACAGAGGCTGAACCTTGAAATACCTTTCTTAAAAAAAGAAGCTGGAATTCAGTTGTGTCCTAAATAGAAGCTTATCAAAATGTAAATATCACCATTATCCATCATGATCATCCGTCATGATCTACATCTCCTGTGATATGCTGGAATCATATCACAGGATATGTAGATCAGCTGAGTAGATGTAGAAGCCTGAGAAAAGTTAGACACAAGATTAAAGAAACAAGATTGCATCACTTCCCTGAAAGGTCAAATGCAATGTCCAAACTAGATCATTTCACTGTATGAATTAAAGAGAAATTTAAAGAAACACCTTTTCTTTCCCCTGCAAAACACATGCAGTGAAAAACACATAATTCTCAGTGGTAAAACAGTTTAAATAAACTGATCCAACAAATTCTATAAAATAATTTTGTTTCAAATAATGCCAAGAGGAAAAAAACAGTTAAGACAGTGTGAGAAGATGCGCCACCCCCGGCAGACACATTCCAACAGGAAAGAAAACAGCCTGTGGACTCCTGGTGGTTTAACTTTCCCAGAACAACCTAATCAATAATCTCACGCGCAAACCTTGCCAATAGCCTTGCTCACGGGCAAACACGGGACACAAACACTGATTTCCCAGAAGGAAGGTGTCACCTCTGAGTGCATGGGAACAGCCACTGTGGACCCGTTGCTCCACACGCATCTGGGGCTTCAGGCAGAGAACTCTGAACCCATACATAAGAATGTGGTGTTTGTCCTGGTGACAAACATTTCAGTCCAAATTCGCCATCGTTCCTGTCCAAATTATCCCACTGTGGAAGGTTTCCAGAGCTGTGGGAAGGGAAGGCCCACTTGGTAATACGCTATTAGAACTGAACAATGTATTCACACTCCACTCGCTCTCTTTTGAAGAAGGAACATGTGCTCTGGGAGCTCTGGCAGTCACAGTCCTGCCGCGTGCCAGCAGTGTCATACTTATGCAAAAATGTAAACACCACATTGATATGTAATAAATAAGATACAGAAAGTAATAATTCACCTCAAATTGCCTCTACTAAAGCTTCACCTGCAGAACCTGAGTCTATTTGGGGCAAATGTTCTTTGGAAAAGTTGTAGACCCAAGAGGAATAAGGATGCCAAGAAGAATGATAAGCTGTCTAGAAACCTTCTCAGAAAAATTGAACGAATGGAGCAGGTTGCCTTGGGAAGCTGAGGGGGCTTCTAAGAATAGGTTAGAGAACATCTGTCGGAAATGGTTAAATTATATTTGATCTTATCTTGTAGGAGGGGAAGAGACTAGCTGGCCCTTCAACATCCCTTCCAGAGCTATTTTTATGTTTCCATGACAACTCTTTTGCAGATAGATTTTTCTTTGTATCAAGGCACTAGGATACTCTAAGGTGACTCATGAAAGCAGATTTTGGGAGTTAACACCTACTTGTGAATTACTAATAACAGTTTTCCCCTAGACTGATCCTTGTGTTAATTATTTGAGGAGACTTTTTTTAATAAATCTGTTGTCATGCCATTTTTATCCTATTTGCATCCTCCTATTGAAATTCAGCCAAGGATGGGATGACAACAAAGAGATTGCACCCAGTTTTGGTAGGATGGAGAGGGAAGAAAAACATTTCCTGCAGTCACTACTAAAGGAAGTTCTTCTAAGTAAGATTTTCCAACTGGAATTTGCCCAGAGTGTCCCAGAGTTCACATCATTGCTCTTTAAAAAACAATGTTAGAACAAGTGACTGGTGAGAATCTGGATTTGCATTGCCTGGCCAAGATGGGACTGTGCAGCTGCAGGCTGGGGAAGGCCCTGAGAGGAATTGAACACAGTGCAGAACCAGTGCAGAAGATGCTGCCAGTTTGGACATGCTGAAAAGGAAGCCAAAGAAGAAGCTGCAAACCAAGGGACCACAAATCAGCCAGGACTGATAAAGAAATACTCAGTAAGCAAATATGCTTGGCCAGGGAATGTGGTTTTACAAGAGGTTCCTGCAACAGCACTAGGACAGAAGATGGAAACAGCTATTGAGTGACACGAGCTGCTCAGACACAACAGGTGAGATGGGGGAAATTCACTTTGTCTTTTAGAGACAAGCTTAAATTTTCCTCCCTAAGTGGTATTCTACACCCTCCTTATGTAACTGTAGGAAAATGTTAGCTAAACAGTCTCTGGTCTGCTACCCTGAGCAAGCTCTTAACCAGCCTGGCAGGCAGCTTGGCAATTGCTAGGATTCAAAAGCCCGGATGGAAAATTCTGAAATAGAAGCTCTTGCCACGTAGCACATTGGCATCCTGAGGAAAAGACCTTGGCCGGGAACCAGGTCCTTCTGAGTAACAAAATCAACCCCTGGGACAAGCTAGCGTGGATATTTTTTAATTGTAATTTACACACTGCTTAAACAATTTTAGACAGTGACAGAAGCACGGGAGTAATAAGACCACCCAAGCACCTACTAAGACATAAAGACAGCAATTCTGAACTGATGTTACATATCGTTAAAAAAACAACCACTTGCCTTTCCCTACCTCCAAACTGTTTTTCTTGCATTTTTTCCCTTTGCCGCACCCTACTTCAGCTTCACACGACATTCCCACAGGGCCAGCCCAGGCCACATGCCCATGGGGGATCTGCTGATCTCCCGATACACATCCAATGCCCCTCTACAGACCTTCTTGTCTGCAGCTGCAGCCAGCCAGCCAGAGCAAAAGCTGGGTCACATGGGCTAGGGAAGGTGTCTCACCCTGTGGCTGTTCTTACTGAGCAAGATGCCAGCAGAAACACAGCGAGGAGCTGGGCCAGATTCACATCTCACTTGGGCTAGTATTTAACTTGTGAATATATTGTTGTGCAGCTGTAGACAGTGAGATCAAAGTGAGCTATCATGCTTCAAAGGGAATCCAGAGCAGAGGTAGCTCTAGGTCAAAGTCATAGGAAAGGCACTGTGATGCTTAGTTGCATTTGTAGTTACTCTATACATTATATCATATATTGCGTTCTTCCTGCCTCTGCAGTCAGCCAGCAATCCAGAACTGTAACTTCCTGAGGAAATGGCCTTTAGCTCTTCCACCTGTCCCCGGTGTGGCTTGTGGAGACCTCTCCATTGTGCTGGGAGAATACGGGACGTGGGCTGGGACAGTTGGCACTGTTGCATTCAGACAATATATTTAACTTCTGAAAAACTTCCCTAGCATCCAAGGAAGGTACATAGGTGAAAATGTAATAGGCTAAAAGGAACAGTGGAGTCCTTCACAGCAATGTGAGATGAAGATGCATAATTTTATTTTTGGTATCATTCAATACTTTCCCCACACAGGACAACACCCAAGCAGCAGAAAGGGTTCCTTGACTGTGCTTCTCAGGATTACCAAGAGTGGGTGATTTCAGCTGTAACTCTGGCTACTTCAGATTAAGTATCTCTGGTCTAAGGGATTTGTTTTTATTCCTTCTGTAGTCAACAGATAGAGCAAGGCAGCTGCAAAGGAGTGATTCACCCCACCCTAAAATAGATGGAATGAGTCATGACCAGACAGGCTTATCTCCTTTCACTGATTATAGAGAGAGACCAGACAAATAGCTTAGGTGAGATGCCATGACTTTTAGATGGCTAAAATTAAATGTGTGGTATCCCACTCTGTAATCACAGAGGTCCATAGATTTCCTAGCCCAATGATTTATTTTTTTTTTGAGAGAGAAGTTTTTCCATCTTTCACTGCTGATAAAATGGTATCAAGTGTTCTTGTGTACTTAGGGAAATGTAGCCCAAAAAGAGGTCTCAACTCTCAGCACAATAGCAGAAATTCCAGTGGAGGATAAAT
Source organism: Tichodroma muraria (assembly GCA_013390105.1). Taxonomy (NCBI): domain Eukaryota; kingdom Metazoa; phylum Chordata; class Aves; order Passeriformes; family Sittidae; genus Tichodroma; species Tichodroma muraria. Next base: position 23,909 of record WAAG01073712.1, read on the forward strand.
AGGGCTCTAGGCAGCAGGACATGAAGAAAATCCAGTCTAAGTTATGTGTGCTCCATAGCGACTTAACAGAATGGGAAGTGTGTATTATTAGTAAAATGCATTTGTGGTCCCCCAGCACCACTTGCTCTTGCAGTTAAACAAACACACCATGGGACACTTTCTACAGACACTGAACCAACTGAATACTGCTAGAAAATGACAAGATGCCTAAACCCAGGCTTTTTACTGCTGGCATTTTGTGTAAAATCTGCAGTCTCTACTCCTCTGTGTATGTGTTAAGAAATCTCTTTCCTCCTGACAGAGAAGAGGTGCAAGATTTGCCACTACAGAGTAAAAATATAGACATATATTTTAGCTTCTCAAAATTTCAGCATGTTTTACAGAATAATGAATAATGGCCTGTGGCATAGCTTAGGGCAAAGCTGCTAAGAACAAGCAAAGTCAGTTTTGCTGGATAAGGTATTGAGCAGGATGATTATGAGGGTGAAATATGCGAGCCCAGAAAAGACTAGGGCAGTGGGATGGAGATGGAGAGCAGAGCTTCTGGCAGAGAGCAGAGTGACGCCTTTGCACTGCCAAGCACATTTCCTGCAGTGTCAGTATTTGCTTCGATTGCATTTTCCACATGACATCTGCCAAGGTGGCAGAGTTGCAGGAGAATAAAGCCTATGGACAGTGGCAGTTTCTTTGAAATTTGTGATGGAGATTGAAACACCCCAGCACAAACAAAAGGCCAGTGAGTCATGCTGCAAGGTACACTGTGTGGGTACAGACTAAGACCTCAAGAAACAAGAGTGAGCTGCTCCTCGGGAGTGTCTGGAACATAAACCAAAGTGAATGCATTTCAGCACAGCTGTATTGAAACTGGGGAGACCATTTAGCTGAAATCTCTAACAGCTGCTTGGGACCAACCACTTCTAGAACACTTGAAGGAATTTACAGTGTTACCTCTTGTGATGAGGGAGGTCTCCATCACTCCCAAGTTAAAGAAGAGTTAAATAACAGCATCCCAGGATCCCAGGGCTACCTGACTTGTGAACTCAGACCACCTGGTAGGTAGCTACATAAGGGAGCAATCCACTGGGCAGTTGCAGCAGTGACGAGTTAAAATTGTTTCTTCCCTTTTCTTTAGACAAATAAATCTTTCTGTGGTTGCCTGGAAGGAAAAGCAGGCTGTGGTATGTGGACATCTGGGAGAGATTCAGGCCACCCTTTGTGGTGTGGGGGGAGACCAGTGTGGTGAGGCTGCTATGGGCCACCTCCTGCCCCAGGCTTCTTGATGGTTTGGCAGTGGCCTTACAGCTCCTGCTTCTTTTGCAGCTGCACTGGGATGCAATGTCCCCAGCAGCCCACATCTGAAGAAGATGGGCTTGTCCACACCAGGTTGTTCTGTATGTACCTTCCTGTCCCTTGAGTATGTGGCTTGCCAAGAAAATAAGTCTCTGAGAAACCTCACAGAACAGGAATACAGGACCTATCAAAGGAACAGCAGAATAATGAAATGACTGAGTTAATAGCTCTTGGAACTCCCTTTCCAGCAGTGCTGGGTGTGCCTTCCTATTTACCTTTGACAGAGTTTTTCTCACATCATGAGGACAAGTGGCATAGACTTTGCTTTTCTGCATGGAGGCAGGGAGGAGCCTGGCAGAGTCAGACCCCATTGAGCTGCTCAGAGAAGACCTTGCTTTCTGCTGAGATGTCCCCATCTGAACAATCTCCTTGAATGTTTCCTACTGAGAGTCCAGAGGCACAGCAGCAGAAAAACACTCTGTGCTAACACTTCCATGCAGAATTGTTTTGGAAACAGTCAAACATGCCAAGAGTAAAAAAAAAAAAGGCATTTTACCTAAAGGAAATTACTTCTGCCAGACAATGAGCTATCAGATCCCTTCCAGATGGAATTTGTGTTTTGAATCAACACTGTGCCCCAAGGAACCATGTTACAGAGCAGGAGGCACTGACCTTGGAGGAAGCGGAAAGGTTTGCATGACTCCTCTGTGCCTGCTGCGGATCGGAGCTGACACTCCTTTTAATGGACATGCAAAGTTCAAGGCAATACAATGATAGGTTTGAAAATAGACATGGAAAGAACGCGCTGAAGGGCTCAGTGCTTTTAGGGGTGGTTTGGTTTCTCTCGAATTGAAACAAGGGCACTTAAATAGGTTATGAGCATGGGAAGGAGTCCCAGCTGCAGGAAGAACGTATAATGCGGCAGTAATTGTGATTCCACATGCAATGAAATCCAGTAATGTCAGAGTGATGCTGATACCAGCTTTATGCACCCTGCTGTGGCATTATGGCCTGACACAGCTGTTTTCTGCATCTCCTCATTGCGTGGCCGCTCCCTCAGAGCTGGAGTCACGCCTGGCCACTGTGCTCCATGGGCTGGCAGCACTCGCTCCTCTTCCCTGTGAAGAGCTGGAGCAAAGCAGGGCTTTCTGTGTGTTATGGAGCCTCAAAGTGGGTTTATGTCCTGTTCTCAAGAGAGATGCAGGACAAAAGCCATCTTACATTAGTAATAATCTGTGCTGTGGAATGATAGTCACAGGGATATTTCATTATTTCCTAGGTAAATCATATGACAGGGGGAGCAGAAGGCTTGTGACTGTCCAAGAGACACAGACACACAGCCAACCCTGACCTTCACTGCCTCTTTGTCCAAAGACTGGTGGTATCATGCTATGAGGTGAATCATAGTGCTGGTTTCCCCTGTTTTTATGAAAGATGCAAGTGGTATTGCCCATGGCTGTTACATGATCTGCTTTCACTTTAGAATGTTCTTCCAAAAACAACATTCCTTTGGTATTATCTTCTCTTTTCTCTCCTTTCCCCTTCTTCCTAATCCCTTCTCCACGGACTGGTCATTTGTCACTGTCTTCTCAGACTAAATTCCCCATCAAGCCCTCCACCAGAGGTGGAGAAAAGGGACTGCAAACATCCTGCATTCCAGTCCTCAAGGCTTCACAATGCCTTGCACAGATGAGCCTGTGTTGTCTTCCCCAAAACTTTCCATAGTCACTCCTGTCTCAAAACAGATTATATTGGGGGATGAGGTGGGCAGCAGAGTGAATTGTACATGCCAAGAAAGCTTAGTGTGGGATGTTTGAGGAGCAGCAAAGGATCTTGTTCTGGTCTCCTCCATCCGTCACTTAATCAGGCTTGCCACTTAGTGAGCAGCTGGTATATTTTTAATTAAAATATCCACCTCGCAACTTTTATTTGGTTCCAGTTTTACAACATTGAAATTACCAGCAGAATGCTGTAAATAAGCTCATGTAATTTTTACAGGAGACCAGGCACTAATTTTGACAATCTTAACTCAAGCACTTTGCTACAGGTTTTTATATAGATGTTCTCAAACAGCTGAAGGCAGGGAACCAGGTCAGAGCTCAGAGTAGGGCAGCTTGTCAAGGGAAAGAGGGCCAGGGTGAGGAGAAAACCAGATTGTATACAATCTTGCACTGCTGTGGTTTTAGTCTCTTAGGATTAAATAACTTCACTGACAGCAGCCAGAAAACAGCTCCTGTTTGCTGCAGGAGCAGAATGTACACTGCAGCTGCAAGCAGCATAGGCACAGCCTGAGGAACGAGGCGGTGCCACTACGCCCAGGTAGTCACATACCTGAAACCAGTTGCCATTGCTCACAGCTAATGTCTAGACTGTGCTTTCACTCATCTCCCTCTGAGCAAGCCCCACCAGCTGCTAAGAAATGTCCTCAGGCGGGTGTGGAGGAAAAAAGCCAAAGGCTCTTGCTTGAACCAGTCCTGTGCTTGCATTAGCTTCAGAGCAGTCACCGCGACCACGGCGCACAAACCAGAGAACAAAGTTTTAGACCCTCAGGACTGGATCTCTTTTTCTGGGAAGTCAGTGACTAATCCCCGAGGAATGGTTGCGAGTGGGAGATGGCTGCTGCACAATGCCGCTGCCTCGCAGCTCAGCTCGCCCCCGATGGTGGGCTGAACACGGCTCCGAGGAGCTCCACAATGAGCACACTTCCTTGTGTTGCCCAGTAACTGCGGAAACATTGCTGTTTCTCACGCTGATCCTTCCCATCCACCCCTGCCAGCCCCAGCGCTTCACCTCTGGCTGAACTGATTATCACAGAGATGCTGGATGAAGAGTGATCAGACAGGCAACAGGGAAAGGGTTGGACTGGATTCTCCTGGTGATGAAATCCAAAATTTCTTCTCCAGGAGAAGCCTAGCTATCCCTGTACTGGGGGAGAAGTGGCCATCAGGAGCTGCACACTTTCACTGATGGGGAGAGCTGGAAAGAGAAAAATGGAAAGACATAACTTGCTCCCTACTTGCTTTCATACCCTTTGAATCTGAAGACGTGAATTCATCTAAACCAGGGGATTTAAAGCTCACATTTCACCTCTTGGGGCAGAGTTAGACTAAAACATCTACTCCCTTTGGCCTTCCTTCTGAGTCAGTGTCAGAAATAAGAGTCTGTGTGTCGGAAAGCCCCTTGTGCTCCATCAGTGACAGCAAAAGCTGAGAAATCAATCCATTCCTGGAAATCCCCTGCAGCTCCAGCTTAGGCTGAAGAGAGTAGCTAGAAATGATCAGTGTTGTGCTCCAGGAAAGCCCAGCCTGCCTGGAGAGCCAAACAGGGTCTGCACAGAGCACCACAGTCACAGAGGCATGCTGCAAAGCAGCAGCACTGGGAGCTGCGGGGTAGTGAAGGACAGTGGGAGAGGGCAGTGGAAAGGAGACTGGGGTTTTCCAGCAGGAAATAATCCAGGAGAATGAAGATGGCTGAGGGTGTTTTCCTTTCCTCCCTCAACCTCCTCTGTGGGACAGAAGTTACCAGGGGCCATCTGAGACTGAGTGGGACCAGCATCTGCTTCCTCTGCATTTTCATTTTGTTTATATATGTGCATTTCTGTCTGGAAGAAATGTCTTCTGCATTCCAGACAGGGATAATGAAATCCATTCAGGGCAGGCAGAATGGGGATGACGGGTAAGGCGTCCCAGACAGCCCAAGTCAAGGCCTTGGCTGTGCACAGGCAGCAGCCCAGCGGTTCCACATCCTTGCCATACACCCTCACACACAGGACTCGGCTTCCTTCAGCCTCCTCCCCCTTCCTCCCCCTGATCCCTTCTCTTCCCCTCCATCCGGTTCCCGAGGGAACCAAAGTGCACTTAGGAAGATGCAACTCATCATCCTGGGACTTGCTCAGAGTATTCAAACACCCTTTCTCATCAGGGTTTTTCACATCAAATTGATTTGATAAACGTTTTGACCTCTGCATACCACTGATAAACTCTGAGGGCTGCTCCCCTCCTCCCTCTACCCTTACTGTAAATATCTTGCAGATGCTCTGCTCATTTTTGCTCTTTTACAGCCAGCTGGCAACTTTGTTGGCATGCCAAAGAATTTCAGACCTTGGAGCAAAGCAACCTTTTAGTCTTCAGTTCTGAATCTTTTCTCACCAATATGCGAATCAGTTGATATTTTTAAGACTTCTATTTAATTTTGCCATTAGACCATTGAACAAAAAGTGTAGTCTAGAAAATACTGTCCATTAGAATGAGAATATTAAATGTATGCAGCTGAGAAACAATATGGAAAGGGCCAAGTAAATTTCACAGAAAGTTAATGCCTTCAGACAAAATATTTAAATCAGTCTATAACATTTTATAATATGGATAGAATTTTTCTATTAAATTCTTTAGGTGAGGCTAAAAGTTCACCTGGAAGGATCTCCTTCAGTATTGAATTTTCATCTATTGGGTACATCTCAGACATTGCCAACTCTGTTCCCATACAATAGCATTTTTTTCATCCTTGTGACATGCTAAAGATTTTCCATGGAAGAAGAAGCAATGCAGCTGACAGGATCTGCTAGGTACTAACACTGTAGGCATCAGCATGCACAAACTGCATTAAGACTACGAGGCTGACATCTGAGGAATGTGCACAAAATCACGGGAAAAATGTGCTGGACACAGTTGATTTGGAGCCCCTGTGGTGCTGTGTGCTGTGCAAGGAAGAAAGCCAGGGAGAGAGGAATTCTATTCTGTCTCTGTCAGTGGTGAGAAGAACAGATGAAGCACAGGGGAGGATGGTTTGAGGCTGGTTCAGTATAACCTGTCTTTAATGGAGCTCATTAGTTTGGACTCTGGGCCACACAAACCCAGTCACACTGCTCCCAGGCAACCTCAGGCACAGGCAGGGCGAGGCTGTCCTGCTCACCACACAGGCAGATGCCTGGAGCAATAGGCTTGTCTGAAGGAAGCCAAGTTAAGCCTCTGGTTTTCAAGTGTTCCCAGCACTCATTCCCCTCCCATCGCCACCCCCATGTTATTCCCATGCAGCAGCTGGGGAAGCTCTGAAGCAAACTGCAGATGGGCACTGCCTTTTTCTTCTTCACACAGACTGTTAGTGTAGTGACCTGCTCCAGCATGTACTACCACATGTGGCACCACAAACATGAGTAATAGGGAGGCGTGAGGGTGACGTAACCAGAAGTGTGGGTACAAACTGGTTAGGCAGGTGTAACTGTTGGGTAAAACATCTACAGAGTTTGGCTCTGAAATGGAGGGGTTAATCTGTAAGTGGAGGGAAAGTGTAATAACTTGAAGGTCAGCTGAACATGGTGGGGTGGACAAAGACAGGAACCGGAGTGGAAAATCAAGGAGGCCTGAGAAGCACCAGAAGAGGATGGAGCAGTGAAACTGAAAGAGACAAGCATTTTGAGGAGAAAGTTAGGCTGCTGAGTGGAGTGGAGGAACAGAAGCCAGACTGATGACATGTCAGACAGCTCTGGAAGAGGCAAATCTAAAACGAAGTTACAGATCCTGTTTCTGAGGCAGAAATGATTGATTTGTGTGTCACTGTTACTTTTATCCAGGCTACCAAATGAAAGGTTGTTTGCTGTCACAGCATGATTCAGAAATTTTCAAGAACCATTGCTGGAGGACATAGCTGAATACATCAAGCAGTTGTGTCTAACTCACTTGAGTGAATGCACTGGTAAAGAAGACAGTGTTTTAAAATCTTTATGGATATTCAAGTAAATTCCTGTTCCCTGTACACACAGTATTTCCACTTTCCCCTTTCTCTTCCATATGCCATCTTTTCTTCTGACTTGTGAGAGTTGATGGTGGATAAAGAGGCAATCACAGCCAGTCAGGAGACCAAGAGATATAGGAAGCCTGCCTGACGAGCTTTCTTCTACTCCTGGCAAGCGAGAAGGTTACAGGAATGGATTCACAGACTGTGTATGCAGAGTCAGACAGAGACACAGCTGAATTACTTGCTTCCCCTGGCTCAGCACCACCTCTGAACCACATCCCAATTCATCAGCTCCTGACAACTGAAATAGTCTCTGAGTGCCCCTGGGATGAATCCCTGCCTTGCTGCAGCATCAGCACACAGCCACCCTGCCAGTCTCCAGTAGCATAAGCCCTAACCCTTTGCAGTCCTTTGGCATTGTCCTATCCCAGTCTAAGCAGCTTGATCAGACTTTCCTCTTCCTGTCACAACTAGTGTCAAATTGAATCAAGGTCTGAGAACCTGAATTTCCCAGTCTGTCATTACACCTTTATTTATTATCCCATCCAAACCTCAGTCTGAATGCCTTCCCCCCAGCTTATTCACATAACTTCTGACGTAGTCTTTTCCTGTTTTTTCCTTCAAGACCCAGTGTTAACTGGGTTATGAAGTAAACCAGCTTGAACCCAAGTTCTTAGCAGTGACCTCTTCACCTGTCATGTAGGGAAGTCCTGCAGCTCACAGCAAGCTGGGGCAGAGGTGCCCAGTGGCCTGACCTGCCTTATGGGTGTGAGATTTCCAGCAGCAAACCAAAACCACCAAATAAAATGTAAGCGTTTTGCAGAAAATACATAGCATGGTATGAACACAGTGGAGCTGAGAAGGATTTTCCCACGTATGTTATGCTGCTTGAGGAAGGAAGAGTTTGAGAAAAATTTAAGACAGTGGTCTTTCTAGTGGAGGGATAGGCAAGATGGCAGTCAGGACCACTACAGGACTTGAATTCATCACAGTCTGATCAAATTGTGCCACTTTTTTATGGGTATGAAAGTGCCAGTGTAGCTAGAGGGCTGTAACTGAGGGGACAGAATGAGTCTGGGTCATCTGGTTGCTGAGGTAGGGGATGCCAGGCACATGTATCCCAGCGTCTGCAGTACAGAGCCGGCCAGAGGCATTACAGGTAAGGGACAGGCCCCTGAAGCAGAAAAGGAGATTTTCTATTTTGTTTACTAATTGTAACTTTGTTTCCAGCCTTGTAATGCAAAGCCAGATCCTGAGTAAACTCTTCCTCTGTCTTTATCCTTACATTCCTCTGCAGCTGGAAGGAGTCCAAGTGGGACTTGGTGGCTTTTCTCTTTTCTTTTTTTTTTTCTGTTTTGTTTGTTTGCTTGCTTGCTTGGTTGCTTTTTTTGTTTTGTTTTGTTTCCGATAGCTAATGTAAATAAAGTGCTGTGTACCCTCCCCATCTTGGGTGTTTGCACTGTGACATCTGTTTAGCTTCATAAAATACAAGCACCTACCCTTGTCTCCTTCAGGGTGAATGAAATGGGAAGCAGACAACATGGAAAAGAAGTTAAAGAAAAGGTAAGACATTGTACACACAGACATACTCTGTCAGAGGCCTTACACACTGGGACCTGGTTCTTATCAGCCTGTGGGCACAGGCAGTCTACAAAGTTGCTAGGACACAGGCACACAACTGCAGCACCTGCAAAAGCTGTTTTGTGATTACATGATTATGTAACACAATGTGATGTAATGTGAACCTACACCTGAAGTGGCTGAAAACCTGACTAGCAAATGTGAGGTTCAGTTTGGCATAGATCTACAATGCATGTGTAAAAAAGCCAACAACCTCCCACATGCATGTGTAAATCAGGCTCTCAGGCCATGTATTTGAGTCTGTAATACAAATTTTACTGTAGATGGTTTTCAGCCTAGGACACTGTGCTCCACTAGGTTGGACCCAACACAGTTATTTTATTCCCAAGAGACGCAGCTTTGTGTGGAGCAAAAGGGAGATAGGTTTGCATCTCTCTCTGCTTACCCTCTCTCCTACCCCACCAGGCCCTCAGAAGCCATTGATGGCTTTAGACCATATTGGCCACCAAGGATCCCCAGGCTGAGATATTTGTGTCCTGCTGATGCAGCTACCATCCAGATGTGCCCATTTCTTCCCAGTAAGGTGAAGTGTAACGTAAGTCCTGTGAAAGTTATTCTGTTCTCATTTAGACAACAAACTTCATAAAGAAATCTGTCTCTCTTCTAAATCCCTGTAACTTCCAAAAGGAAAAAGGAAGGATAAATCAAACTTAAGTTTAAAAGACCTGGACATGGGCCTCGCCAGGAAAATCTAAAATGGTTCTGTGGTCACAAGAACAATTTTCACTCCATGTTTCTGAACTTCGTAACACACCACCAAAAGCACTCGACATTGGAAAAATAAGATTTCTTAATGGAAATATTATAGAGTTGTAATTTGCTTAGGCAGCAGTTTCTGTAAAAAGATTTCTTACTATTCTAAGGAAATGAAAAACGTGTGTTTTGGGTTCATATAAAAAGCACAGCCGTTAGCAGAGAGAAGCCAGTAAACAGCAAGTGTGTTTCAGCAAAAGCCTTGGTGTAGTGCTATTTTAAGGACAGCTGGATGCAAGTATAGACTGCTGTGCTGAAAGACTAGCAGACTTGTATGGACAAGATGTTAACTTGAAATGTAAGAGATGGCATTATCAATTTTAAAAGTACTGAAACTGGTTTAGAACGGACTTCACACTGGGCTTGAGTTTTGTTGCCATTTACACTAGCATAATCTCCTTGTCATCAAGTTTTGTCCTTGCCCATGCTTCATTGTCATAATACCATTAGACCAGCAAGCTCTGCAGAGGGACATTACCTTCATCTTAGCCTGCTTTCCAGATGCTCTTGCAGGCTAAAGGAACATTTTACACAAAATGGTAGATGACTTGTTTTTCTCAGGGTGACCTCTAGATTACAATCTGGAGGCTCAGCATCTATCTATTTGTGGTGCCAAAGTGCAGGGAAAGTTACATGCTTATTTACAGGATTTACTTAGTACATATTGAAGTGTGAAACCTCAGTGGATTTCTCTGAGTGAATTATGTGTATTGCATTGCTGGCATAGTGGTTGCACACATTGAATTACACTTACAAATAATTTGAAGTGCATCAGATGAGGTAATATATACAAAATCACAATTTTTCTGCTACTAAATCCATTAGTTATCTGTCAAACAATTTTGAGTAGGTCTTGGCTGCAATTAAGCAGTTCTGTGGAGAAAGAAATATTTAAAAAGGACAAGTGACTTCAGGTGTAAGCCTTTCTAAAATAACTGAATGTTCAAAATATTTTGAGCACCCACATTAAAAAAAAAATCAGATCTTAATTTTATCTCATATGCAACGCCCCAAAAAGAAGTTACCCAACACCATCATTTTGTAATGACAAATTTGTGTTAGATCTTTGCAAAATTTAGCTCAAAATTTAGCTCTAATGTTCAGTCTGAAACTGAATCCCTTTGCATTTTCAGTATATCCAGATTAAGCATTTAAGTCTGTTCTTTTTTTTTTTCAGAGAGAGTGGCCCAGCTGAAATGCTTCGACCATAATTGAAACATGCCCAAGGTTAGAGTGTTGGTGAGGGTCCAGGTTTCTAATTCTGACTCCTCTCTAATTTAAACCCCCTATTTGATGAATTTACTCAGAATAAGGAAGGCTGAAAGCTAAATGGGCTTGTGGTCATTCCTGGAAAACAAGTTGGTTTGGTTTTTGTTGTTGTTGTTTTTACCAGAAAGAATTTATATTCATCATGGTAGGCATTTAGGCTGACTTGTATCATTTTAAAACACTATCATGTCAAGGAAATGGGAGGAGCCAAGAATTGCACTGGATGTCTAATAAAGAAGATATGACAACTGAAAATCAACTTAAGCAGGGATTGTCTAACTGCAGTATTCCTAGATAATAGTGAGCACACTCATGTCAGACAGCTAATGGTTTTCAATAGCAGCTCACTTGCACACCCACACAGCCCTAAGCAGTGTGCAGGCACCCTTTCTGGCATGTCTGCAGTCCTGCCAGGGCTGCACTCACAATGGATTTCCCAGTTACAAATGCATCGTGCCTGGCTGAAGCAATGCAGGATGAGCTGACCTGCTGTGTGAACTTCTCATGGTTGTTTTTGTGATGTCTGGACCCTGTGGAATGTGTAAGTTTCCTGTTTCACCAGTGTACCATGACTTGCATTTGGGGTAGGGAAACATGTAAACATAATTAGATGGCTGGCAGCTACAATGCCCTTTGAAAATGTTGTCAAGCTTTGTGCCTTTCATTTCTATTTTATTGGGGTGGATTAATCTGATATTGCTCGAGGCTAACTTGTCTATTGACTTAAGAATCTGGGAGTTTCCCAGCACAGTTTATAGGTTGCATGTGCCTGTCTGTCCAGAATTAAATTGATGCAGAAATTGTATGATTTTCACAAGTCAAGCACTCTTAATTTTAAGCTAGTAAAAGATGTGATGTGTTATCTGGCTTCTGTCTGGTTTTCCTCCCAAGTATCAAGCTACAAAGTTTTCAAATACCCACTAGCAGCAGGGTTTAGGCTTCCATAACTCAAAAAACATGTGTTTCCCTGCTGAGGGTGATGGGCTGAAAACAGTGATTCTACTCCCCAAGCAGCCTCCTCCTCTGTCGATACTGCTGCTCTCCATGTCGAGGCTGAATAGAATCAATGTAAGGCCAATACATTATCGATCACTCTCTGGGCAGGCATAACAACATTCATAGCCTCAGGGTCTGTAGGAAAAGGACAAAGGGACTGACAAGGGGCAAGGTCTGCTGCTGGAGGTCAGCAATGGCCTCCTCTGATTGACACACAAATACCTGATTTTTGTAGAAACTGCAGACTGGGAACATCCTTTTCACCTACCTCCCCACTGGCTGGGTGGGGATGCAGACTCCTGGTGTCATTGCCCTTCACATTTCTCAAAATAAGAGGACACTAGAACTTGTAAGGACTCTAACAGCAGGTCTTCACTGCAGTTCTCTGGAACCAGATTAGGATTTACTGCCCTGTCCGTGCTAGGGGAGGAGTATCACAGGCAGATTGAGTTCAATGCATCAGGACTTTCTCTCTATGCTGACTCTGATTGCATGGAACAGACAGAGAGGCTTTGCTAAATTGCTTTTCCAGAATATCAAGGAAGGAATTTAAAGGATATAAGGATATCACTCTAAGGATATACTACTAACTTACCTTCAGTCTCTTGTAAAGCACTCATAGATGAGCCCCTAAAGCCAGCCTGTGAGAACTGCTTGATGGCTGGTGACAGGGATGTGCAGTGACACCCACAAAACCCAGGATGACTTTTCCTTATTTTATTCCTTTTGTGTCATGATAGTTTCCCTTTTTCCACCACTATGTTCAATAGATATGCCTATTTTATTTAAACTTTAAAATATGTTTTCATCTTTCCATTTGTCAGTTCTGGACACATATTATTATAGACTCTCATAATAGTTTGGGTTGGAAGGTATGTTAAAGATCACCTCATTCCAAACCCACTGCCATAGGCAGGGATGCCTTTCACTAAACCAGGTTGCAAAGACTTGTGAAGTCCCTGTCCAGATTTCTTGCAGGCTCCTTATGGGTACTGGAAGGTGCTATAGGGTGTCCCCAGAGACTCCTTTCTCAAGGCTGAACAGCCCCATCTTAGACTGTCTTCTCAGGTGAGAAGGTGCTCCAGCCCTCTGATCACCTTTGTGACACTTCTCAGGATTCACTCTGTGTTGTTCCTGTGCTGGCCCCCAGCTCTGCATGCAGTGCTCCAGGTGGGTCTCAGCAGAGCAGAGCAGAGCAGAGGGGCAGAATCCCCTCCCTCCCCTGCTGCCCACGGGGCTCTGGATGCAGCCCAGGATGAGATTGGTTCTCTGGGCTGTGAGAGCACATGCTCAGGCCGTGTCATGTTGAACTTCCTGTCAGTCAACAGCCCCGAGTCCTTCTTCCCACATCTACCTTTAATGAAATCATGTTCGCTCTTGCCAATCACCTCCTTACTTTCCACATGACTTAGCATAATTTCCAGGAATATCTGCTCCATGATCTTGCCAAGCACCAAGGTGAGACTGACCAACGTTTAGTTCCCTGATTCTTCCTTATTTCTCATTTTAAAAAATGTGGGTTATCTTTCCCCTTTTCTAGTGAGTGGGAATTTCACAGGGAGGACTGCCACAACTTCCCAAAAATAATGGACAGTGACTCAGTCACTTCATCTGACAGTTCCCTTAGGACCCACAGATGCATCTCAGCATGCCCATGGACCTGCGTAACTTCACATTCCTTAGATGTTCTTGAACCTCATCTTGTCCTACAGCAGATGGCTCTTCCTTCACCTGATCCCTGCTTTTGCCTTCTGTGACTCAGGCAATGTGGTTGGAGCACTTGCTGGTGAAGACTGAGGCAAAAAATGTCATTGAGTACCTCAGCCTGCTCCATATCTTGGGTAACCAGGTCTCCTGTTTTCTTCTGGAGAGGCCTCATATTTTCCCTAGTCTTCATCACTGATGTACCTGTAGAAGCTTATCTTGTTGTGCTTGATAACCCTGGCTAGATTTAACTCTGTCAGGGCTTTGGTTTCCTTGATCCAATCCCTGGCTGCTCAGGCCATATCTCTGTACTCCTGCCAGGCTAAGGGAGTCTTCATTTCAAGTTCAGGTTGATCATGTTGTTTACATAAATCAAATATACCCACAGCTCAAAAATGCACACATGCCTCAATTTTTAGGGGAGAGTTACAGATCTTTCCTACTTTCCTGGTGCCAGGGCTAGCATATACAGTCTCTAATGTACTCTCTGCTGGAATGTGAGGTCACAGCATGCCCAGATAAGCTGATAGAACTGCTTAGGAGGCCATACTGTACACATTTTTGCAGTATTGGAAATTTAGAAAAGTATTAGAAAGTATAGGAAAATTCCTAATTATCTGAAAAATACCAATTATATTTGGAAATTATCTAGGTAAAATTTTCCCTGCTTTTCAAAGTCAGAACACTTCTTCATTCCAGCATGGAAGTTTTGCTGGAAAATGACCATTATATTTTTATAGATGATCCAGATCAGAGTTATCATTAGTTTAAGAGTTTCCAAACATGCTCTCCCAACCCCTTCTCCTCCTCCCAGGCTACCAGCAGAAACTGCAAAACTTGTAACAGCCACAGAGGGATCTTTTACTTGAGGCTTTCCAGGAGAATTTTCTGATGCAGTATCTAGCTAGTATCATACCCATTCTGCTTATCTACCCAGGATGAAAACTATAGGAAATCACAGTCTAGACCTAAATTCCTAAGCAACTTCTTTTCGTTGATTTTGAAAAAGAAACTACATTCAAATTATGTCTTTAGAGCAATTAGAGATGTTCTCCAGTGTCATGTGTTGTTACTTGCACATTTTTATTATTGCTTTCAAAAACATTTATAGAACACTTGGACCTAATCACAGTCATCAAGTATTTGTCTCTTCCAGATTGTTACTCCTCAGAGGCAGAGGGTGGACTGATGGAGGCAGATCTCAGCCTATGGAAAGGACAAGGAGCTGTGCCTTACAGATCTAAGTTAATCACAGCACCTCAATTGCAATGATTTTTATCAGCAACAGGGTATGAACATGAGGTTTCTATTAAAAACCTTCTTTGGAAACATCAAAGTCTATAAATAGAAGACAAGTCTATCATGATCATATTGAAATTCCCTCATATGATTTTTCCTCCTATTAAAAAGTTTATTTGTGATTTTCCCAGTAAAATCTGTTCAAAGGTAAGAAGCAAATCAAGAAAAGAATGTTACTATATTTTTATTCTCCTACCATTGCAAAAATGCTGTGATTTCTACAGTTGTTTGAAAATAAACCAACTAAAAGATAAAGATCTACAGGGGAAAAAAAAGAGATTAATTTATTTTTATAGTTACAAGTGACCACTGAGAACATTCAGTCTTATCACCAGTGTAGCCTGTATTTCATAATTTTTCTTGGTTAACCTTTTACCTAGTCCAATAACTTGCAAGAACTCACACTCATGTCCGGGAAGGATATCCGTCTGCCTTGAAAATTCCTTTCTGGATTTGTGCTGAATCATAGGGGACAGTAACTATATTCCTCTAATGGCCCATCACATCAGTCTGAGATATTATTGTAATTTACAGATATTCAGAGGTCTCCTTTCAATGGCAGAGACATGTAGATAAGGTTTAACATGAATGCAACTGAGTCTCAAATGCATAAATAACTAAAATTCCAAGTATACATAAGGCCAGCTATAGCTGCCTGATGTGCTAGTGGGGAAGCCTGGTGGCAAACTGTTCCGTTCCATTGTGAAAATTGTGCCCACTTTGGCCTACCAGAAGATAGGAATTTATCCTCAGTTTTGATATTCTGTTCACACTCCTTTTACCTTCAGGGCTTGCTCAAGTGTCCTTCTGCTTTTCAAGGTAATTAATGGGGGAAGGAGGAGATCTGTGCTCCAGAAAGTTAGTATGCTCTGGGAAGAGAGTATATTTTGAGGAGTGATCCTGGAAAATTAGTCAGAAAGACATAAGCTCTCTTTTTTTCTGGTTGTCAGTTCTACAGTATAAAGCTTCTCATTGTTGGGGTGCTCATACTTGGGTGTAACTCTAGAATTAATTAAAACATAGTCTTCAGAAAGATCAGTTCATGATCCGCAGCCCAGAAAAGCTGAATCTCATCGTGAAGGCTGCCCTTTTTGCCACAGTTCCTGGGAGGAAACAATGGATGCAAGGAGAGAGAGGGGAGGCGGAGAGAGAAGCACTATCAAAACAAGAGTGGGAGAAACAGAGGCAAACAGAAGGGAACAAACCCCACAGGGAAAACACAGGTCATGGAAGAGGGCAAAGGGATGAAGGGGGGGTGTAAAGGAAAAAATGCAGACAAACAGAGAGCAGATGGGTTGGAGACTGAAAGACAAAAGATGTGGGGGAGGGTGGTGGAGAGGACAAACTAGAGTAACTTATTTAATCAATTATTTTCATTACTAATGGAAATAATTTTAAAAAACCCTGACAGACGCAAGATCCTCTCGAAAATTTACACATGGAGTCTGGGAGGGCTTTGAATTTATTTAGATGCATAACTGTGAAACCCAAATTGTAACTTCTGATCAGTGAAGAGAACTATCAGCATAAATGATGTTTAATTCCTGGTCTTGACACTAGTAAGGATATCCTGCATACCTGATTTATAGCCCTGAGGAAATAGACTATGAAAGAATCTTATACACCAAAATTCCTGTTAAATAGACACAGTCTATATATCCAACAGAAACACTGAATGTTTTTCTTACATTCTTTTGTTATGGATTTCAACTCAGAGCAACAAAATCATAAAATGTGTTCCTATGGATAAAAATTTAAATTAAACATAAATTGGTCCTATTGACTAGCTATCCATAGAGTCTCAGCCTGTCACTACTTGGAGGTATGATGAGAAGTATTCAGTCTTTTAAGCACATCTTCAGAGCACTTCTGTAGCAGGGAGAGGAAAACCTTAGAATGGTGCATTTATATGAAATAAAAAGATTGAAGAATATGACTGTGTGTTGGAGTGCTTTTGATTAGACATAATACACATACCACCACAGTTTTAGGTATTTTTTTGTCATTTATGCATCACATTCTTATATTTGTAATCTGTTCAATTTTAGTATAACTGTCTTCTTGAGATGAAGCTACCTAAGTAAATGTTTCCAGGACTGGTCCTTAACTGATTTTAGTATTATTATCAGTTCTGGCCATCTGTGTTTTCTCATTCTAATTCTGTAAATGAATGTCTGTCCTTTGACAATTTCAAGCACCAGAAAGTAACAATGAGCCTCTTCTGCAGCTCCAGACTGAATACTCTTAACAATTATTAGTTAATGGGATATGCAGTAAAAGAATTCTTATTGACAATACAATTTATAAGGATAATTTGCTTTTGCTAAGAAGTATTATAACATTTCCATGCAAAGATGTGTCTGGCTTAGCTGTGTGCTTAGCCAGTTTTGAGCTGGTCTTTGGTGATGCAACCTAACCCAAAGAACAAGTACATAATCAGATAAGTAGCTCTGTGTTAATGGTACATCAAGATTTTGGATTACTAAGGTTTCCACTTAATTTATTTTGTTTTGAAGACCATAGATTCCAAGTTGTTAAGTAAAGAGAATTAAAAATCCACAACCAATGAAAAGAAGCTTTCAAATCTGCCATCTATAGTGGTACAGCTGGAATGCTGGTGAAGGGTATAGTCAGGAACTTAGGATTCAGTGCTTACTCAGCTTTTGTTAGCACTCCCATAATTAGTTTTAATAATGAGATAATACCTAGAGATCCACACTTTACTGTCACTGGGAACTGTAAGCATGTAAATGGAAGCAGAGCTGGCTCCTCAACCAGAGACCTATGAAGTATTAGCTAAAGGAAAGGATGGAGCACATGGATAGGTCCTTATTTACACCATGGCAGGAAAAGCAGTGAAAATGTAATCGGATTCCCTACAAAGGAATTTAAAATGTAGTAGACAATACAAATCATGCCTGTAAATGAGAAGATAATCTATTATGTTAGATGAAATTGGCACTAAATAAAGATTTTTTAAAATTTTTGTAATTTTTTCACAAAGTTCTTGATGAATAAATGTCCTCAGAAAATAGAAGTGTTGATGTTAAATGCAGTTCTATATACAGCAAGAAACCCACAAAGCAGAACTCTCTGTTAATCTCCTTACCCTGAGACTGATCACAAATGGACAGTAAACTGTAGGGAAGAGACTGTTCTCTGACTATCCAGGAAAAGAAGAAGTGGGGGAAAAAACCAAAACAAAATACAAAACACAAACCAAACCAAAACGACAAAAGAAAGAAACCCAAACCAAACTAAAGCACAGTTATAAATTGTATAATATTTCTTACTGAGGTCAGGTAAAAATTGCAACATAATAAAGGATTTTTTTAAACAAATTTTCTGAGTTCAATTACATCTTTCATGAGGAACATCACATTGTTCCCTAACCAGCTGGACTAGTGAAGCTAGTGAACTATTCCTGATGGATAAATGCTTTCTTGGATATCAGGTGTATACAGAATTTTGTGCTACTTTGTGGATTAAATTCCACTAAATACTGATGGCAATCTCAGTCCATCATGAATTGAACCGAGATCTAAATGTCTTTTGACTTGGCATGGATTCAATTTAATTTGATAGCTTTCATGCATGTGTACCATGCAATCCTCCCTCCTCACGTGCAGAGAGAGGATTTGGACAGGTATGTACTATAGTGTACAAGATAAAGGGAATGTCCTAGTTCTGGTTCCTAAACTGGGTTAAAGTAATCACATGTAAGTCAGGAAGCTTGTGTCTGCATTAACATTGTGATTTGGTGTGGCTACAGAGTTAATCTCCCATCAATTTGGCTTGACTTGGAGAGCAACTTTGGTGCATATGAATCACAGAATCAGCTGAATTAGAAGGGACCCTCGAGGATCGTCAGAGTCCAGCTCCTGGTCCTGCACAGCACACCCCAAGAGTCACACCCTGTGCCTGGGGGCATTGTCCAAATGCTTCTTGAGCTCTGCCAGGCTGGTGCTGTGACCACTGCCCTGGGGAGCCTGTTCCAGTGTCCAGCACCCTCTGGGGAAGAACCTTTTCCTGACATCCAACCTAAACCTCCCCTGACACAACTTCAGGCCATTTTCTCACACCGTGTCGCTGTCACCACAGAAAAGACATCAATTAGATTCAGAAGAAGCTCCATCCCAAATGCCTATTAAACATTTCAACTCCTTGGAGGCATGGAAGGAGGAGAGTATAGGGGTCTAAATCAGCAATTTGCTCTTTGGGTATCTTTGAGCCACTTGCTTTGGGGACAGTCTGCTCAGGGGGCAAGGCCAAATGTTGTCTGAAAAAAACCCCTCCCAACTGGTGTAGTGAAACTATGGGGGTCTAAGCCACAAATATCTTGCTAAAGCAGGCATTGGCAGTAATTGTCCCAGCTGGGGAGGTGTATCTCACTGAGCCCTGCTATTCATTGTATAATATTTATTCCTCATTGATGAAAAAAAGGCTTGATTTAATGTATTTTGAAGGACAGCGTGTGGGACACTCAGGTTCCTGAAACTGAGAGCAGAGTCTTGGGAAGGCATGGTGCTGAGAAAAAGAGGGGAAGGGAAGTTCAAAAGCTGTGTGAAAGCTCTGACAGAAATAAAAGTGCACATGAAATTCAAAGGCAAGACTGCCATTCCAAAGGGAATTTCTCATTTGTCTTGGGTTTCAGTGCA
>WAAG01073717.1:1374-22294 GCA_013390105.1 Tichodroma muraria
AGCTGCAGTGGTCCACCCTGGGTCTCTTTGAGTGGCAGCCATGGCCGGTGCTAGAAAAGCACCACTGAAAGAGAAGCTGAGCCAGACATACGTGGGGATGCTGCAGAAAAGCTAAACCTGCCCTGTTTTGAAGTAGGCGAAACAACAATCAGGAAGGATAAATATTCCCAGAGCCACTCCAAAGCAGGCAGGGTGTAAATGCATCTGTAGCTAATGTCATCAATAGCAAGGTGCCACAAAGAGGGGAGAGCCCCTTCCCCAAAATTTCCAGGGGTCAGGTGCTGCAAAGAAGTATCTCTCCCCACTGGAAAGACTGCTGTTTCATTCCAGATGCAGAGAGCTGGAAGCAAGAGCAGGATCCAGCCCTGCAGCCCATTTAATATCGAAAAGAAACATCTGTTCCTTTGATTTAAAAAAAAAAAAAAATCAAAACCAAAACAAAACAAAAAAAGCCAACCAAAAAAACCCCAAACCAACAAAAAAGAAACGAGCCTCAGATAACAGCCTGAGTGGCTTCTTGAAGATTTGGATTTCTTTCCCCTTTTTAAAATGGTAATTTCAGGCCAATGGAAGGAGAGTAACAGGACACATTGACTACACAAGCTGTCTGCACAGAGGGAAAACAGCTGATTCCCATAAATGTGGGGTGCTGTTTCCCCACCTTCTGAGATCACCCTGGGCCTCAGTTTCCCCTGTGAAAAAGGAATTTTGTTTCTGAAAAAACAGGATCAGGCAAGGAGGTGGTTTGGCAGCTACTTTTTAATGTCCCTTCATCTCTCAGAGGACATTTCACAAGCAAAGCTTCCTTTTTGGCACTTTCTTAGCTTCAGGAAAAGCCTCTAGCCTCACCCCTTGGCAGGGAGATTTCTCCTTTATCCTGCCCTTCAAGTCAGGCAGATGATTTTAGCAGAGACTCTGCCCCTTAGGAGTTAGAGTGCAGCCCACCAATTCACTTTGACCACCCTGTTGTGCAGGGATTGGCAACAGCCCTCCATCCCCACATCCCTGTCCTGCTCCCAAGAGACACCCATCCTCTGCTACCAAAACTGAACATCAGAAACACTGCAGCTTGTTTCCATGTCCTTGGGCTGGTTTGTTTTTCCATGGGATATTTTTATTCTTGCCCTGATCCCAGTCATACTGGGGATTTAAAGTTTCAGCCAAAGCAATAAGAAGTAAAGAGCAAAGAAAGTGAATTGAGATCCAGAGCATTTCAATAAATTAAAAGGGAAAAAAAAAATAAAGGATAAAAAAAAAAAAAAAAGACGTAGCCCAGCACAGAGGAAGCAAAGCAATCAGAGCAAAAGCTGTCAGCTTTGCCAGTTCCCCTTTGTTCGCAGATCAAATTCACTGCCTCTCTCGTCCAAAACTAACAACTCCTAAGTCTCCCTCGTGCTCCCTGGGGAGGTGTTTTCTATATTGGAAACAAATCTATTTTGACACTCCTGATGCTGTTTTACCCAAATTGCCCTCTGTCAAGCTGCTTCTCTTGTTTCCCATTTGTACCACACCATGCTCCTGGTTCAAGCCCAGTGCCAGGCAGTGCTGGCATCAATCTGGGCTTGCACTGACCCAGACAGAAGTTACTCCAAGGTTCCCTACCACCAGCTCCCTCTCCTACCCACATCTCTGCCCTTGTCCCAGGCCAAAGCTTATTTGGCAACTGAATCCTGGATTGTGCACAGGGAAGGGTCTTGATGCTGAAGTCCAGCCAGCAATGTCTGCTCAAATGTCCTTTCCCTGCAGCACCCCAAGACTCAGGAAAACGTGACTCTTCCCTGATGGGGTCTGGTCACCAGACAAGGGAAAGAAATTAAAAGGCTTTGCAAGGAAAAGAATGGAAGGAGTCCAGAAAATTCATGTTGGCTGCAAACACCCTCAGGACAACTTCACAATTAAGTATCTGATGAATTCTTACAGGAGCCTTCCAGGCGGGGATTTCAGACGGTCCTACCCTATCTGTGCACCCATAAGGGATCATCTCCACCCTGAGAGGAAAGTCTTAAAGCATCCCTGCCACAGCAGTGACCTTCCTGTGTCGAGACAAGAGTTTTGCAGGTCATCAGTAGGAATGGTCATGTAAGATCCGTCCTCTGTATGCAGTTAAGGGATTTAAGAGATGTTCCTCATGTACTTGAGGTGTCAGTGATACTGAATTATGCATGCTCTGGGGGCTTAGGTAGGATCACCCCTGGCTAGGCTGTAAGAACTGAGCAAGATAAAGTTTGGCAGATTTTCCTGGCCCAGCTGAGGACACAACAGCAAGAACCCTTGTGATGGAGGCTCCCATCACCACCAGACACTGACCAACCAACCTGCCCACACAACATTTATCCTGTGCTAACCCACATAAATTAATTTGTTGGCTGTTTTTCGCCTGTAGCACTCTGAGTTGCTGAGCAGTTTTTGATACACACACCAACAAGGCTTTTTTCCTGCACACAGCCCCCACCCCAGAGATGGTTGTCTTTTAGAGGTGCTGAGCTCATCCCCCAGAGCCTTTCAGAAGAATCAGGATTCTTCTGACTTGTTGCAGGCCCAGCCTTGCTAACCCACTGCCCAGCCAGGTCTTCACTCTGTCCTAAAGCGATGGGGTTTTAACCTGCCCCCCCCCTCCAGGCACAGTTTGCATCTGATCTGGTTTCACCAGTGTCCTGAGAGGGTGTGGATCACCCCCACCACCTCCTACGGTCTTTTGCAGAGATCTGCTCAGCGCCAGTAAGGCTGAGGCAGAGACTGTAATGAGGAGAAAATTAAATCATGAAACACTAATAATTATCAGCATCCCAATTAGCAGACAGTGATGGCAGCCAGCCACCAAGAACTGGGGGAGGAGGGCCAGCATCCCTGCAGGTTTCTGAGCCTCAATGGCCATGCAGCTTATCTTGACCCTGCACAGACCCATCCCTCTCTGAGGGTAGCCATGGGGGCACACATGAGGCACACATTTCTCTCCTTTTCCTGGCTTTGAGACGGCATTTCACAGCTGCATTTGCTGGACTGGAGTTGTGGAGACCCGTGACGCCTTGTCTGCTTGAGAGCTCTACTGTCCTGATGAGTTGCTAACAGCTAAGGGATAAGGAGGAAGCAGAGAAGCCAGTTTAATATCATTTTCCTTGTTATTATCTCTAAGCTTTTCCCCAGCAATTTGCTCAAACTTGTGTAAAACTCCTTGCCAAACAAGCCCCTGCCCAAATAGACCTTCATGTCTGCAGGACTCTATTTATAACCGAGATCCCATTTAGCAGATAAGCCAAGGGAATTCAAGCAGGATTTAAGCTAAGCAGTTATCTGTGACCAGCGGCCACAGTGTGCATAGCGTCAGATTTACTGGGGATGTGAAAGGTGGAGGGACAGGAGAGCAAACAGCCTCTGGAGCAGCCAGCCAGAACCCCGAGGGATGCAATCACTGCTGGCACGGACACTGCTCACAGAGACTTTGTGAGCAGCCAAAGAACAGAGAGCAAACGCCTTTCCTTGGGATCTGGAGAGCCCCCTGCACACCCCAGGATCCTGCAGGTATCAGCACCACTTCTCCTCTCCTCCCCCAGCTTCACACCACCTTCCCAGGCATGTGTTGCTGGCAAGGGTTTCACTTGTCTTCCCAGATAGATATTACAGCCTAAGATGATGCACTTAACAGGGTTGTGAAATCTGCCATAAAGTTTACTGCCCTACATCAATATAATGCCCTGCAAAGTTAATACAGAGGTACCTATTTTATAACAAGACAAATAAAAACATATCCCATTAGCCCACGGCATTAGGGGCTGCATTTCTGATGGCCAGATGCTGCAATGAAATGGGTGGAGAATATTAATATGAGTATTATGGAGCTACGCACATGTACATACACACACATATATATATACCTATATAAAAATGAGAAACTATTGAATTTGTTCAGATGTTCTGTAGTGTTTGGAGGGCTTCATTTCTACGCTGCAGGAGAGATTGGCTGCAGATCCAAAGACATTTCTCTGCTATTACACCATGTCAATTTTTCATCATCTCAGAGGCCCTTGTCGTAGAAAAAATGGATAAGTATAAATCGATCCAAGATCAGAGTTAAACACCTGGACATAAATGTGGCAGAGAGTAAAAAGCAAAGAGGAACCAGTTACTTCCCACTCAAAGCAGTGGTATTGGGGTCAGTCATTCAAGATGGAGAATCTGAGAACTCTGGTCTCTCTAGGGAAGTAGGTGGCTCCTAGAATTGAAATTCCCTTGGTACCTGTGGGTATTCCCATGCTGAAGGGCAGTGAGATGGAACACTGTGCCCCTCAGCTGTTCTGTACTGATGCCCATGGGGTGCAGCTGGGAGACTGAGCCTCCCTGGGATCAATGGGGCTGCAAACCCAGCAGTGCCAAGCTGGACTCAGCCCTTGAAGTCCCAGTCCTTCACCAACACCCAGACAGGCTCCAGCTCAGCACAACCAATCTGCATGCCCTCAGCTCCCCTCTGCCCCTCCTCTGGACACCCTGGCCTAAGATTTTGACAGGCACATTCCTGATTTCTCCACTTCCAGCCCCAGCATGTTTCTCTGGTTTAACTTGGCTGCAGGTCTTGGGAAAACTAGTGAGTTTTTCCAGGATCTGTCCCAGTGCCTTCCCCAGAGGAAAATAACTGTTCCAACAGCCACCTGAAAGCAACTGAGTGACAACCATGGCACTGCTTCTCACCCCCAGAGAGTGGACAAGAGCACCCCAGCTTCCCAGTCCACCCATGTTTCTCTCTGCCCAGGTATGCCCACAGCATTGTCCCTGTCCCAGGCCAGTCATTTCTCTCCCTCCAGACACCAGCCCTTCAAAACCGGAATTGTTACAGATATTATATTGGTTTGGTCCTATTATAAAGTGCTGAAAGATGTCAAATAAAAGGTATTAAATGCAGTCAAAGAGTGGAAAGACTGTGTCAACTGGACTTGCAGGAGTCATAAGAGGTTTCTCTTGTTTTCCATCCATATGAAAGTCTGTACATGACAATGTCTGGAGAGCACAAAAAGGGGAACAAGAACCAGATCCTGCCTGTGTCCAGCCCAGCAAATATGAAAAGAAAGTCTCATGATGTGGTGAGCCCCCACTGGCAGCCCGAGAGATGGATAACATCAACCTGAAGCTGATTAAAACATTAAAATCCTCCGATAAGAAAAGGCTGTGAGGCACTACTTATACATCACCACCACCTGCTGGGTACCTCGGGAAAGATCCTCAGACATTGCCACCGTGCCAGGCAAGGTCACCCCAAAAGGCGTGAGGGACCCCACAAAAGCAGCTGCCTACCTCTCTGCCAGGTATCTCAATGCAAGTAGAGCAGTCTCACACTGGCAGTCTGTGAGCACCAGGGGTTTAAAAGCATTTGTGAAGCCAATCTCTTTTGTCAATGCACGAATCCCAGGCAAAATAACAGGCAGCTGGTGGAGGATGGGATTAATAAAGAGTTAAAGAAAGGTAAAATAATTAGGGTCCTGCTCATGGGGCATATGGAGAATGGGGCTTGTCAGAGCAGCTTGCTCTAATTTTCCATGGAGATTATGAATTTTAGTGGAGAGAGATAATAGCGTTGCTGTAACGTACTTAGGCTCTTGTAAGCCATTTGATCTGCCCCTGCCTGACACTCTGATTAATAAACCAGAGCGATAGCAAATCGACATGCCACACGAGATGTGCAGGAAAGCAGCAAATGGGGACAGCCAAATGGGATTAAAGAAGGGGAACAACCTCTAAGAGAGTGTCTCCTGGGGCATCCCCAACTCCCACCCCTCTCATATGCACATGGGATGCAGGAGAGAAGATGTAACCCTCCTGGGAGTGGACAGGGTGTGGGCTGCACTGACCATGTGGGCCCCTGGGTGGGGGCAGAGTCGGCTCTGCAGAGTATGTGGGTGCTGCCCCATGGGACGTCCAGCTCAGTCCTTGGGTTGTTGGAGCTGAAAAGCTTTTCGCAACCCTGGATGTAAGACGGGATCATGCCAGTGCAAGGGCACACTGTGTTTCTCTAGCCCCACTGAATGTGCATTGCCAGGATCTGGGTCTGGGGAATGTGCCAATGGGAGACTCTCCCAGGAAGACAACCATGGATCACACCCAGCAGATCTCCATCCCTCCTGTGGCTTCACAAATCCAAATCCTCCTGCCTCAAAGGCCCTCAAGCACAACTAGAAGCAGTTGCTAATTAAAGGTTTATATTAAGGCCTCACCAGTGGGCTGCCCTCCTTCCTCAGGAAGTTACACAGAGCATGATAAAGGCATGAGAGATGCTAAAGGGTTGATAAGGAGGAACTGGGGAGTGCTGTGCTGGAGATCTGGGCTGTCCCATCTAACCTCTCCTTCCTTGCTGCCTTTCAGCACTGGACTACCCTCACCAGCAGCCCCAGAGAGCCACCACACCAGAGCTGCATCCACTACTTCGGTCATTATTCCCCAGATTTGGGCAACAAATTTGCCACACCACTCCAAGCATCCTCCCCAGATCACTAGAGAAATCCCAAAACCCAGCCCTGTCCCTCTGCAGCTCATGCGGCCCCTCTGCTCCTGCGCTTTCTTTTGGGAAGGGCCAGGCATTTTGGGTAGAAATGCTTTTTCATCCAGAAAATGCCAGTTCATCAAAACACTTCTTAAGAAAAGGTCACTTCAAACAAATTTCTCTTTCCAAAAACCTTTCAGGGAAAAAAAAAATAGATATGCAACATTTTAGCTATCCTGTTTCAACAGCTTTAAATGAAAAATAAATCTTTTCTCCCTCACCCCACCCAGGTGCCAAATGATTTCATTTGGAAATGCAAGATCATTATCTTCCTTCAAAAAAAAAAATCAAATAGAAAAGAGTGAAATCAAAAGAAAACCTCTGGAAAAAGTTAAAATTAAATGCTCCACTGAGTCCAACACAGCAAGTGGGAGTCAGGCTGCATTCTGCCAGGTTCCCTGGTGTGGCTTTCATCCCAGTTTGGTGCAGGACAGGATTCCCAAGTCTTAGCAAGAATTCCAGGACCGTGGAGCTGGTTCCCATGACCCGCACTAGCACAGGCTTTGCAGGACACGGTGACACAGCCAAACATCTCACAACCCATGAGCTTGCCAGGAGCAGAGACCCCACACCTCGTGACATGCCAGAGCAACAGAGTTTCAGAGGCAAAAAGTGGCAATGGGGCTGAGGGATTTGAAGGGGCCGGCTGTCTGTTGGATGCAGCACAGCCCCAACACTGGAATGGGAAGCAGGGGGCTGGTGTTTCCCTAACAACCTCCCCACAAGTGCTTGCAGTGCCCCGACAGCATCCCCAGCTCTCAGCTGTTACAGTTTAGGCTGCATGGGGAGTGGGAATGCCAGCAATCAGGCATCCAGAAGGGAATCCAGGCCCCGTTCAATATTGAAAGAAGAAGGGCTTTGAAAGGAGTATGCTCATTTCCCTGTTTCGTCCTTTGCCAAGAAAACCGGGGGGATGGAGGAAGGAGTGAAAGGGTGGGGGGAAACAGTGGAAAAAATGTCTTGGCTTGGCCCTCTCTGCCTTTTATCTCATGGGCAGCCTGCCGAGACAGGGTCTTCCCCCTGCTGAGCCCGCTGGCAGATCAAATGAAAGGAGAGAAGAGTTATAACCCCCCTGACTGTGGCCCCCTCCCTTCAAGGAAAAGGAGAGGAGGAAAAAGCAAATGGCCCTGTGATGCCAACAGTTCACACCCCAGCTGGATGGGAAACATCATGAAAAGTCAGCTCCTCAGCATCCATGGGGGGCCAGGAGATATTCTCCCCAACCAGCAAAGGGAAGTCCAGAGAGATCCAGATGTGGTTGGAGGGTAGGCCATGTCCCCATGGACGGGACAGCACTGCTCCATGGCCTTGAACCAAGGGGGAAGGTCACCAGTGGTCCTGGCAAGCATCTCCCACAAGGTTCCCGCTGTGCCTGTTCCTCCTTTGTGCCAGACCTTTCAGAGTCAGCTTCAAGCAAATAGCTTAATTAAATGCCTTTATTCCAAGGACTCCCTCTGTGTGTTTGTGTATTTGTGGATTAGCAGTTAATACAGTAAGAGGCTTTATTGTAACTAAATTGATTTCATCTTTTTTTTTTTTTTCCTTCCTTCTGGGATACTTTTGTCCCTTCTTCCCACTCCCCAGAGTGTTCTCCCTCATCACAGGGTTTCCCATGTTGATCTTCACCTTCACTGCCAGACGCACTGGAAAGGGTGTGGTGGTGGTGAGATCACAGCAAGAACCTATCTGTCAAGATCTGAGGGACTAATGACGTGGAAGGCATTCTTTTCTCTAGGGTGGACATGTAAATAAGGGAGCATTAGCTGCGTTATTGCACAGGGCAGAAGAGACCCTGCTGTTAATGGGGTGTTTGCCTTGACAGCATGATGGGAACAGGCAGGGTAGGGAAAAAAATCTCCAGCCATCCCCAGTCCAAGACCACCATATTTCCCAGGCTAAGGAGGTCACAGATCCCCAGAGGGAAACCTCAACTCCAGCCTCACCTGCAGACCCCTGAGGGTTGCTTGGCAGGATTTTGCTATCCCACCATCTTCTCCTTCCCAGTGCAATTTAACTTCCCTACACTATAATTAAATCATTAACTGCCTGTAGCATGTTGGCCCCATGTATGACTGCAACATGCCCATGAGGAGTTAGGATCAAGGAATTCCAGACTTTGATAGCCCATCACCCAGTATTGTCCTGACTACTCCAAAAGCTCACAGTGTTCACAGCTTCTTGCTGCTAGGTTAATTAGAAAATCAAGTAACTGCAGTCATTACTCAGTCCGGGACCTGGATACCTTTCTGGGCATCCCAGGATGGGCACAGACCTGGGCTCCACTTTTCTTCCTTTTTTTCCTTTGCCTGTTCCTCTTCCTTCCTTCTTTACAGCCTGTCTCCTCCTTCCTGCTTTCCCTCCTTCTCACTTTCCTCCTTCCCTCCTGTTCTCCCTTTTCCCTCCCTCCTTCTTGGTCCGTGTTCCCTGTCCTTGCACAGGCCAGCAGAGCTGCCCTCTTCCCTTTCCCTCCCTGGGCAGCAGGAGCCGAAGACATAATTAAGCTTGGCTGGGAGGAATGCGAATCAAAAGTCTGTTAAAAGAGAAGAGAAACGAGGGTACCTGTGGGATTACGTGAGCCAGAAAAATGCAAAGCCGGCTTCCAGCCGCCCATAAAATAGATGCCGTCTCCTTTCCCGTTGGCAGGGTTCAGCTAAACACAAAAGGCTAAGAAGAGGATTTTTATGGGAGTTATTTATAGCCTGAATGAATAGTGGTGTGTCTGTCAGAGTGTTTCTGCCTCTCAGCATGAGCCCAGGGTGCCAGCCTCGCTGGGTGATACCACACCAGCATGGGGATGGCACCTGCGAAGGGGAAACCCAGGCAAACCTTCCCGCAGGGAAAGAGGTGACAGCAAAAGAGGATAAATCAGGACAAGAAAGAATGGGAAGGAGCAGCTGAGGGCAGATGCTGCTTGCCCCCAGAAGCTTCACCTTGGCCAATGTCACATGCATCTGCCTGGTGACAAGCAATGGGCTGCTTCGGCCCACAAACCACTACTGCAGGTGGATATCCCTGGGATACCCATTGTTCCCCCCTCTCTAACCTCTTCACTCCTAGCCTAGCTGCTTTTCCTCTTCCCTGGTTTGATGGAGATATCTGAGAAACCTTCCCTCCCATTTGCACTAGGAGCTGACTCAAAGATTCATCTCTTTGTGAACGAGATCAGTTTAAAATCATCCCCAAACTCCATGAAAAGCTCAAAAGTTGGCAGTTCAAGAAGTACATTCATTAAATAAAGAGGGGGAGAAAAAGAACAGGCAGATAGGAGGGGAAAGAAAAAAAAAAGATTACCTTGCTGAATTAATCAGGCTTCACTGTAATGTTCAGCCTCGGATTTTATTTCCTGTAATAAGCCCATTAATACAGGTGTCTATAGCAGGGGGCTTTTAGCAGCAGGCACCATTAGTGTAACGAGGAAGGGCTAATAGAGTTTTATTGGAATTTTTACTCCAACATCACAGCCTTTTAAAACAGCTGTCTCAATAGGCATTATTATTCTGATTAACATTTAGACAGCACAAATCATAGTGATGCCCTTGGTGTCCCACAGGTTTTATCATAATCATTCCAAGTTCCTGATGTGTCGGCTAGTCCTTTCCAGGGCGGAGGGAATTTCAGACCCCAGCAGAGGCTGGGGGTCATTCCTTTTCTCCTGTGCCAATGGATCTGCTACTTCTGAGGTGACCTGACAGGCTGTGATGAAGCAGGGTCTTGCTGTTACTGAAGCATGTTGGAAGCAGCTGGAACCAGACAGATGCTTTTCGAGCATCTCTGATCCCAAGAGGAATTTGAAAGCAGGATGGGAAGGGTTAAAAACCAAGCTGGCATCCTGGGGACCCATCCTGGCTTCATTCTCACTCTGTTTCTTGCCTGTGAAGAGAATTGAAAATTTGATTTTAAAATTTAAATTAAAACTAGGTATTTTTATTGTCTGAAATTAAATACTAAGCCGGCAGTTTGGGTGTGCAAACCCAGGGGCTTGTTGCACAGCATTGTTTTGGGGCAGCAGCTAGTCCCAGGGCTGGGAAACCTTTTTCCTCATATCCTCACATCTTCAAAACCTGTGCCAGACAGGATGGAGCCATTCAAGCCAGAGGAACTGCAAGGGTGTCACACTGAGGATGTCCCAATGATCCTAAAAAGGCCCCGAGGCATCTGCAGGGCTGTCACGGGGCTCCCACTGCCTGGTCAGCTGATGGGGTCTGGCAATTGATCCTTTGAGCCATGGGGAAACCGAGGCACAAGAGGGGGGCAGCGCCTTTTCCACAGGGACAGCACAGGCAGCCCAGGAGTCCTGTCTCCCTGCCCAAGCACAAAGCCATGAGGGAGTGGAGGAGCAGCCATGATATAGAGATAAACGCGGGCAAAATAAGCGAGGGATTAAACACTAAAAGCAAACAGGCTGCAAATGGACTTTCGGCTTTTATTTGCTGAGTTTTGTTTCATGAGGGCAATTTATGAGGATATTTTTATTGTGGTCTAGCCTGTCACTGTGCCTGGGGACCAGCAGCTGGTTCATCCCCGCTCCAGCCATATCCTGTGGGGCTCAAACCACCTTAGGTAAATTGAAGCAGGTGGTTTGGCCTGGAGCTGGGAAAGGGAGCCCCAAGGGCACCAAGGAGGCTGGAGATCTACTAATTACTCGCTTATTAGCATCTAATTAGTATCTCTCCACTTATTCCTTGCTCCCAAGAGCTCTGCTTCTGGCAGGAAGCACACGCCCAGGCACACCCCAGGGGATGATTTTCCACGTAGGATCCATCCTGGCATTGCAATGTCTCGCTGCTCCTGGGGCTTTGTAGCAGACTTCTCAGCATTACTCATGATAATTAGCAAATACGTAGAGATTTCTCCACTGGAACATTCAGGATGAAGGGGGATCTCTCCCCACGGGGCAGACATGGATACCACAGATGGCAGGGACATTTCACAGCTGGCTCCAGCAGCAGGGGCGTGCCAGGCACAGCCAGGGTGCCCAGTCTCAGCCATGCCAGGCCCTGGGTGCTGCAAGGGCTCCAGCCTTCTCCCAGCACCTGCACTACTGGTGGAGAACTCCCTTTTGCAGTCAAAGATTACCTTCCCTTTGGCTGCCCTATCCCAGTCCCCTGTTCTTCCACCCACACCTGCTCCCTGATCCCCAGATAGTTTTGTTTGGGTTGAATCCAGCTGGAATCCGTATGCTCCTGTTGTTTCTCTTGCTCTAAACAGAGGCCACTGACTATGGGATATGGTCCCAGGATGGGAAAGGCTCAAACCACATGCAATGACAAGTCCCCACTACCAGGAGCTGCTGCCCCAAGGTACTTCCCCAACACCAGGCATGCAGGAAATTTGGGGGGCCAGTGCTTACTGACCACAGGGATGTTGTAATGTGACAGCATTTAATTACCTGTTATAATCAGATGGTCAACCAACTAAATTCCACCCTTGGGGCTGCCATCCTGAAGTCCATGCAGAGCTTGCTAGGCAGCATCCAGATATCCCATTGTGTCCACCTGGGACCAGCAGCCCTCCCACAATTCATGGTCCCCAAGGGCTCTGAAAACGCCTTGCAGGAAGGACTCAGTGACCATCAGCAGAGGAAAACACACCAGCTGTCTGAAACACGGGCAAGACACCTCCAAAATTGTTTCCTGTTAGTCTGAACTCCTGTCAAGGAAGCTGCCAAACCCAGGGAAGATGCACCAGGCCCAGGACAAACATGTGGCCCAGGACAAACTGGGTGCTCTTTGCTGCCCCAGCTGCTCTTGCATGGTCAGGTAAGACAAGATCTAAAAGATCTAAAGACAAGATCTAAAAGGCCTGGCATTTGATTTGCATTCTCCTGGCACACAAAATCTTCCCACTGCATGGAGACTGCCTGCTTCAGGGCCCCAGAGTGTTTAGCATCTGTTTAAAATTATTAATTGTTTTCATGATAAGTGCCTGATGATGTTTTTTAAATAGAAATGGGAGGGATTTAGCCTTCTCTCCTTCACTGTTTTCCACCCTCCTCTCCTTCCTTTTTCTCTCCTTTCCTCTATTTCTTCCTTTCATCGTTTCTCTCTTCCTAAAAGTTTACTGATTTCTTCCTTATTCCATTGCCAAAACCCCTACTCAGTCACAGGCAGCAGCAGACAAGGAGAAACTCAACAATAAGGGCAAATCCAATAGTAAATCTGGAATGAAATGACAGCCATTAACCTGGTATCAGGAAGGACAGTAAAACTGCAGCATGGCAGGAGTCAGCAGGCCTCGACTCATAGCTTTCCTTTCTGATTAAAACACACTGGTCACAGATAAACTTCCTTTGCTCAATATTTTATTGTCTCACCTGCACTGGAAGGCAGGGGGAAGAGGAAAAGGGGTGGGCAGGACTGGGGACCCAGGATCTGCAGCTCGTCTGCAGGTCTGCAGCCTTTGGCAGGTGCCAAGGACATGGACACTCAGCCAAAGTTGATGAACTTGCCCCCAGCAGTTGCTCTCCACCATGAAGTGCTTGTGCCAAATGGTCTCTGTCCACCAGGGCTGCCACCCAGACTGGCATCCCAGGGCTCACCCACAGTCACAGAAGGAGCCAGTGTCAGAGCTGGAGGTGCTCTGGGTCTCCCTAACATGCAGGGATAGCACAATGGTGGACACGGCCACTGCTATGACCTGGGCAAGGACATTGGCTCATTTCAGTAGAGACAAAGCTCCAGGAGCTTTGGGGAAGCCATATCCCTTGGCAGATTGACCCATTTCTTTCAGTGTCATCATAAAATGGGACAGAAATTAAAATAAATTCCTGGTCACACCCCCTCAAGCATCTCTGCATCTCTGGATTCCCCACTGGTTGTATCCCTTGCTCCTTGCAGAGCACAGCTTGTGCCAGCCCAGCACAGCAGCATTCTGTCCCTTTCCTAATCCCTCACAGACCCATTAATGCACCACAGAGGGTGCAAACACCTCTATGGGACCCCAGTGGATTTTAATTCATTAATTCCATGTTTGAGTTCCTCTCACTTTCCCCATCACCTGCTCTGTTCATTCTTCCAGAGCAGCTCAGGGCAGTGATAGCAGAGCACGTTTCTGCCCTCATGCTGTGAGATGGAGACTCAGGACCAGGATGACCCAGCCACAGAGATACTTTTCCCAGGATTTCCAACAGCTCCCCTGGAGAAATGAAACAGCATCAAGGAATATCATTATGGGGAACCCCAACGGGCCTCAGTTCCTCTTTGATGTTCTTTGAGGTCAAGAACAATATCTGGGTTCCCCACAGGCCCTCCACTCCCTCATCCCTCACCAGCTAGACTCTTTTAATCTCCCTGCAATAAATCATTTTTTAAATATAACTGGACTGCAACTACCAAAATATAAAAGACTTTGGGCTTTACAGCAAACCATCGATGGTTCCCATGAATTGCAATGCCTTTCCATCCCCAACAGCTTCATTTGCACCACCTTAATGCCTCGCTGTGCCATGGGAAAGGCTCATTGCTCCCTTCCAGCCTTTCATATCCCCATGCACAAGCTAAAAGTATGAGGGCAAGAGGAGGTTGGATCTGTTGTGAGGAAGTGGGGAGCTCAACATAACCAGGGTCAAGCTCTCACACATGGGTGTACCCCCTCCTCTTCCTCCTCTTGATGCCTTAAATTTTTGCTTTTATATTTTTCAGATTCTGTGCTGTTTTAGTGGGTAGGTTTGGGTTTCATATTAAGTGCTACTAAGCTCTCCTCACAGAGTAGATAGACAAAACAATTCCTTCTCGAGCTTGAGACCAAGGACAGCTTTCATGCCCAAGAACAAAAACAACGGTGAAGTGAGAAAAGAAAACGAGGAGGATGGAGCTTCATAACCTGAAGCTGTGGTTGGACAATTAACTCCAATATGCTGATGGACCAGAACTTATAGAAGAGTGGGACCTCGTGATCAGGGGGTCTATTTTGTGACCATTTGGGTACATCTTGGGCGTGGTCCGACAGGGTTCTTGTGTGGCCCAGGTGTGCCCATGGAGGCCTTTTAATAAATACCTCCTTTATCCTTTTGCTCTGTCTAGTCTCTGTTCCAGGTCAGTCTCTAGCAGGCATCACTCTAACTGCTGCTTTCACCCTGTTTCAGATTTCAGGGGGTGATTTTGTTTTAACTAAAAGAAACCCAGACTTATTCCCAGGCCATCTCTGAGATTTTTTAGCAGCAGATGAACTTGAGCAGCTGGTACCTGCAGCAGAGGGCACCCTGGCACGGGCACCAGCCCTCCTCAGCACGCACTGCCTCCCCAGCCTCCATCCTAAATCACAGCACAACAAACAGGCTGTTCATTAGGTCCTGTTTAATTAAGCAATATGGATCCTGCCTCGATATTTACAATCCCACTTGCCCTGATTTATTGGAGAGAGTCCCGTTTTTAAAGACGGCGACTGTAAAGTTTAATACCGCTTGACTTAACTGCGAGTTTCATTTACGGCCGCGGGCCGGGGCGCGGCAGCGCGGGCTGGGAGCCGCCGGGCCATTAAATCAGAGCTAACTGCGCGTGCAGGGAGATGACTAGCTTCGTTACAACCGGTTCAGCGGCTAATTACCCCGAGCTGGATTGCCACACTTAAGCCAATTTGTTGCCGCTTTCCCAGGACTCCGGAGAGTGAGCGGGGAAGTTGGGAAGTTGGAGCGGAGGCACTTGCTGCGACGGAAAGGGCTCGCGATCGGGATGGTGGCGGAGACCAAACGGACTCTGCTTGTCCCAGGAGGGGAGAAATCAGTTTTGTAAGAGGCCATATTTCCAGCTGGGCAGACATATGCCCTGGTGAGGGATGCTGTGTACAATGACGGCTCCAAGCTCAAGGGTCAGCCACCAGCTCCTCCCCACAGCCCCGGAGCACCTGGGGAGCACTGAGGTCAGGCGAGGGCAGTTTGCAGGCTCTGGGATGAGGCAATCAGGCAGAAAGATGGGAGCAGCACGTAGGAGGGCATCACACGGGCCAGGAGGCCCTTCCATCTGCCCCAGCCCCATGGATACAGATGGGGGAGCGACACATGGATGGGGCACAGGCAACACGGCCTCCCCACGAAACGTCTTGGAGGTAGGAGGAGAGCATTTATCTCCTTGCAAGGTATTTCTAGCCCCCAGGAGCTCATTCACAGACTTGATAAAGAGAGGGGTCTCATTAG
Organism: Tichodroma muraria; assembly: GCA_013390105.1. Taxonomy (NCBI): domain Eukaryota; kingdom Metazoa; phylum Chordata; class Aves; order Passeriformes; family Sittidae; genus Tichodroma; species Tichodroma muraria. The sequence continues at coordinate 17,031 of WAAG01073717.1, forward strand.
AGTTGTGAGAATGGCTCATTAGTGACAAAACTATTTGTGAAGACCTGAGGGCGAATAGTGCTTGGCATGCCCCCACATCAGCTGTGGTGGCATCACTGTCCATCACCTAGCCCTGCACAGTCCCAGGGCTTTCCTGAAGGGAAAGGCAGGAGAGCACAGACAGAGGTGAATAGAATATCCCCCTGCTCACCCCAGGGTCCAGGCTGCCACTATACCATGCCATGGGTAGGCACAGTGAAGGGCAGAGCAGCACCAGGAAGAGAGCTGGACTCCCCGGCAGCCCCTAGGCGAGTGATGAACCAGCTCCTGCTGCATCCCAGCAGCCCCTGTACCTGCAGCAGGCAGCATGAGGGCAGCCCCCAGCAGTGCCAGCCAGAGAGGATGAAGAGGAACGGCCCCAGGACTGAGCATCTCAGCCAGCAGCCTCCCTGCAGCAAGTCTGCCAGGGCTCAGCTCTCTCCCAGGAGCTGGCTAGGCCTTGGGCTGCATTCATTCCTCCTCCCTGTTTCCCACTCCTCCACAAGCCCGCAGCACTCAGACAGGCTCAGAGCTCCCCCCAGGGAGGAAGAGGAGGCAGCGCAAGGGCAGGGACAGGAGCAACACGTATTGGGCTGTCAGCACATCCCGTGAGCCCTGTGTTACCCTCCACCAGCAGCTGGAGCTCTTCACCAGAGACCCCAGACCCCCCACCTAGGGCCGAGAGCCATGAGAGCACAGGTAGAGACACTTTGCTTCCAGGTTTTATTGTCCAGGGGTGTTGTGCCCCTCCACGGGGCAGAAGAACTCCCAGTCCAATCAGTGAAACTGGACAGGCAAGGAGGGTAAACCCTTTAGTGGTGGTAGGAGCATGTCATGGGAACAGAAGACAGAGCCTGGGATGGCGAAAGAGACATGGAACACCACCTACATAAGGACACCACAGGATTAGGCCCCAAGTCCCCAGACAGGCAAAACCTGTCTCAAAAACGAGCCAAGCCGTGACAGAGTTCAGGAGAATCTGGGAGCTCAGAGGGTTCACAACTGACATGAATTCCCAAATCTCGGCTCTCACCACTCCCAGCCGACTCACGGCTTTACTGAGCAGACCAAATGATACAATCTTAAACCTCTATTGTTAGTGCAGCACCGCCAAGCCCACCACTAAACCGTGTCCCAAAGTGCCACATTTACACAGTTTTCTGAATACTTCCAGGCACAGTGATTCCACCACTTCCATGGGCAGCCTGTCCCAATGTCTGATGACCCTTTCAGTGAAGAAATATTCCCCAACATCCAATCTAAACCTCCCCTAGCACAACTTCAGGCTGTTCCCTCTTGTCCTATCATCAGTTACCTGGGAGAAAAGACCAACCCCAACTCGGCTATGACCTCCTTTCAGGTAGCAGTGGAAAGCAATGAGAACCCCCCCTCACACTCACATCTGAGCACTCTGCTGCTTCACATCACACCTCCTCGGCCCGCTTCTTGTAGTGCACCTCGGGGAGGCTCCTCAGGCGCTCAGCTGCCTGCAGGGCACAGCACAAGGGACACCCAGGGGCTGCTGCCAGGGACAGCCCTGGCACACAACCCCCTGGCTCCCCCAATCCCCCTGAGCTGCACCCACCTGCTCAGGGGTGAGGTCCCTCTGTGCCTGTGCCAGCATCTCGTATCCCACCATGAACTTGCGGACGGTGGCGGAGCGCAGCAGCGGCGGGTAGTAGTGGGCATGGAGCTGCCAGTGCCTGCAGTCCTCCTCCAGGTAGGGGCCTGTGGGGGCTCCTGCAGATGGTAGAGGCACCACATGAGCCACACGGAGGAGACAGGGATGTGGATGAGAGGATGGTGGAGCCACGCCACTCACCATGCCAGCCCATGGAATAGGGGAAGGAGACTTCGAAGAGGTTGTCATACTTGATGAGCAGCCTCTGCATGATGGAGGCCAGGCCTGCAGAAGACTGACAGTCATTCACACCCCAAGCCGGCCAGCAGCTTGCCAAGTGTGCGGTGAGGTCACATGCAGCACCTCGCCTTGGGTGGACATCAGTGACAGGCAGGAGGGATGCACTTGGGAATTCCTGCCCTTCCCCACTCATACAGGGAGGCCAAGCAGCAGCAGGAGAAGCCCCCCACCAAAGCAGGGAGCAATATGTGCTTCATCACCCCAAAAGGACACGAGTCCCATCAGCAGTGCTGGCTGTGCCCAAACAACTAGTTCTTATCCTAACACCACAGAGGTACCATTCCCTTCCTCAGCTAAGCTTGGCAGCCCCCACCCCAAGGACATAAGCCCTCCAGCACCAGCATAGCTGCCTCCTAACAAAGGTAAAGCCCAAAGGACATGGGATGGGGTACAACAAAGCTCAGAGCCACTCACTGTCCTTCTCACTGTCACTGAGGTCCTGGAGGCGACAGACATGGCGGCGGGGCAGCAGCAGGGTCTGGTAGGGCCAGGTAGCCCAGTATGGCACCACAACCAGCCAGTCGGCATTCTCCACCACCAGCCGTTCCTGCAGGGTGCAGGATCACAGAGTCAGCTAGGCTGGAAAAGACCTTCGAGATCATCAAGTGCAACCTATGACGCAATGCCACGCTGTTAACTAAAGGATGGTCCTGAGTGCCACACCCAGTTTTTTTGACTCCACGACCCCTCTGGGCAGCCCATTCCAATGCTCAATCACTCCTTCAGCGAAGAATTTTTTCCTAATATCTAGCCTAAACTTCCCCTGGCACAGCATAAGAATGTGTCATCTTGTCCTGTCACTGGCTGCCTGCCAGAAGAGACCGACCCCCTGCGGACTAAAACCTCCTTTCAGGGAGCTGTAGAGTGGTAAGATCTCCCCTAAGCCTCCTTTCTTCCAGGTTAAACACCCCCAGCTCCCTCAGCTGTTCTTCACAGGACTTGTGTTCTAGATCTTTCACCAGCCTTGGTCCACTTGTCCAGATGGACTGGAGCACCTCAATATCCTTCCTAAATTGGGGGGCCCAGAACTGGACAAAGTATTTAAGGTGGAGCCTCAACAGTGCCAAGTACGGGGGAAGAATGACTTCCCTGCTCCTGCTGGCCACACTATTCCTGACACAAGCCAGGTGTCAGGCTACCTGGGCACACTGCTGGCTCATGTTCAGTCAGCTGTCAACCAGCACCTCCACATCCCTTTCCGGCCTCTTTCCAGCCACTCTGTCCCCATCCTGTAGCACTGCAGCGGGGTGAAACACGCGGTGCTTGATGGGGATATACACAGTCCCAATGCCCCAGGGCACTCCTAGGGTCCAGCGCCTGGGGGTTGGGGAGCCCAGCCTGGCACACAACCAGCTCCCAGGGAGAGGATACGGACAACATGCACTTCTCCACCTTCCGGCGAGCCTCCTGCTCAGCGTACTCCAGCAGCATGGGCACGCCGTGCTGGCTTAGGTGCTGGCGCTGGGTCCGGTCCTCCAGGCACGCCTCATTCGGGAGGAAGCTGCTGGCCCACACCTGGGAGGGACATGGGGCACAGGACTGAGGTGCTCATACCCCCACTTGCACGGGGTACCCTGCAAGTCACACCGCCCATGTGGAGGTCCCTGCTGCCACCAGGTGGAGAGTCTGGCATGTGACAGCCACAAGGGACAGTCCCAAGAGGGGAGATGATAGGACACAGGTGTATCCTCGCTGTAAAAAGCTTCGGGACCAGGGCAGGGCGATTGCCGCTCACATCTGCTCTCAGGGTTTGTTGTAGGATCACCACAGGGGCTTGTAGTTTAGCCAGGTCACAGGTGGGACAGCCTCACCTGGCAGTGGGGGTGCGGGTTGGAGCAGCCCATCATCGCTCCCTTGTTCTCGAAGATCTACGAGAAAAGAAAGAGGTGCACCCAGCAGGTCCCAGCCACAGGGCCCCCACTGCAGGCTGCCGTGGTGTCCCCAGCACAGCAGGGAAGCAACTGCAGGAAAACAGAGCCTCGCACCCACATGGAAAGGCTCAGCAGGGCACAAAGGCTCAAAGGGCACAAAGCAGGAGACCCACATACAACTAGGATGCTCCCAACCCTAAGTACTGCCAGAATAGCCAGCGCTGGCCTCCCACCTTCACCCACAAAAGAGCAGCCCCCACCAGCCCCACACCTGCACCCAGGGGTAGGAAGAACCCAGCTCAGTCGTCAGCTCTGCCCACGCATCGATGACAGCCCGGATCTCTGGCAGGGACATGAGGGGCAGCGTCAGGTCCGACCAGGGGTGGAAACACATCACCTTGCTGTAGAGGAAACACGCAGAGCTGTGACTGCGGGTGTCTCCAGACACCCTCACAGCTTTGCTGGCTGCAGTGAGACAAGGGACAGGGCCAAAACCCCCAGAATGAACCCAAAACTGAGCAGGTGTGTACAGAATAGGCACTGCATGAGGGGAGCAGGCCCAGTCCAGTACCATTCCACAGGTTCTTGGCAAATTCTGTCTCAAACCCGCTGGAGCCATGTAGGTACTTACCACACACCCCGGGCTGGGGCAACTCGAAACAAGGGGTGATCACTGTCATCTGGGGAAAGACAGAGAGTGGGCAGGGAGAAGGTGCTGAAGCAGAACCCAAGCCTCTCCAGGCCATCCTGCAGCAGCCCCAGGACCCAAGCCGGGAGGTCCCCAGCAGCCTGCTCCACTCCCCAAAGTTACCAGGCTCTGGAGCATCAGGCTGCAGTGCAGGGAAGTCATTTGGAAAGACGAAAGTACCCTCGTAGTTGGGGTTCACCTGCCGGGGTGACAGATGGCATGAAGGCAGGAGGGGGTGGCAGGGGGAGCCCGGGTCCCTGGGTCCCTGGTGGTACCTCGCCGTTGGCCCGGGTGGCCCCGGGGCAGAGGGGGTTCTTGGGGTCCCAGCGGGGCACATCCTCGGGGGGCGGCTTCTCAAGCTGACCCTGCCAAGGGCGCTTCACCCGGTGGGCCGATACCAGCACCCAGTCGTCCCGCAGCGGGTTGTACCGAACGTGCTGGTGCTCTGCGGGGAGGGAGAGCAGCGGGGCGTCATGTGCAGACCCCGCCGCAAAGGGGCCACCCCCCCCCACCCGCCACGGTCCCTCAAGGGCCAAGCGGGACGGTCTGCACGCCGCTTGGCGCCCTCCCTCAGCTTCACCCCTTCGTCCCTGTCCCAGCACGGGAGCCCCGCTGCTCTGGGCAGGGAAGGTCCCCGCAGCTCCCGCTTCCCGGGGTCGTGCTGGGCTCCGCCGGAGGTCTGAAGGGAAGGATGGAGGAAGGCAACCCCGACCGTACCGCTGGCGCGGAAGCGGCCGCCCCCCTCCGCCGCCCCCGCCAGCGACGG
>WAAG01073720.1:208-27592 GCA_013390105.1 Tichodroma muraria
AAGAATAAGGAAACTAACAGAAAGACAGTATTTTTAAAGTGTTTGGTGTTAGCTTATTCTCTTTCCACTTAGTATATAAAAAGAAACAAAGGCCAGGAGTGCATATTTTGGGTAATGTCACTTGGTATGACAGAACTAGTCCCACACAGTATTCAGCATGCCTCCCTTAACATAAACTCACAAGTGGAAAGTTTGAGATAATGGCAGCCACGTAGTAATTGCAGTGTTTAATTTAGTCTACTTTAGAGCTGACTGAGATCCTTCCCCAGCCCAGGTACCTACATATCTCCATTGATTAAATTGAGCCCAAAAGGTTCTGCATATAGAGAAGAGAGATTCAGGAGTCACTAAATATTTCTGAATGACTTGTTGGCAAAGTCCTTACCTCATCTCAAAACCGTAAGAATAAGGACAACTTTAGTACCATCATTTCCCCTACTCTGAGGAAACGCTGTTAACAGTGCTGGGGAGGAACCAACACCTTCCTTTGTTGCCTCTGGGGAGTCTAGATGTTCCAGAACACATAAATGACACGGTGGTGACACAAGAAATGCTACTATTTTGGACATCTGCAAAAATTAAGCAAATATATCGTCAAAAGAAAAGCATCATTTACCAAATGATTGATAAAAATACTTTGAGAGTCTGTTTAGAACCATCACCATATGAAAGCTTCAAAGGACCTCCAGTGCTTGCAAAGGGATTTAAATGGATTTCTTCTTTGTTTCTGGCCTGCCACTTTATGTGATTTCTATAATATAAATGTATTTTAAACTGAAAACCTAGATTGGGTGTCTTAACACAGCAATTTTATTTGTGTTTTATAGAATTACATTTACAGGCATGGTATGCTTATGAATTGTATTTTCTCAAGCCAGTTATGAGACTGTAATGGGTTAAATTAATCAGGCTGTATAAATGTGAGCTGAACATATGGTCAGGCCCTCTGAGAGTTTTCAAAAGCAAATGTCTGCTAAAACAAGTAAAGTCCAGCTTTTTGTGAGTATGTTGTCGGCATGAAAAGAGTCCTCTTATTTACCACGATGAAAAAAAGGGGAACATCTGCAATTATTTCACTTCTCTAGTTGCACACAATGAAATGGGAGGAAAATCAATGTTTAAGTAGGGACAAAAAGGCAGAGAAGTGGAAAATCCATTTGGGAAACTGGTGTGAAAAGTTGTGGGAGAAAAGAAATATTTAATGGCTGGACTTGTAATATGAAAGAGAAGAACTCTAAAATGCAGGTCAGAAGTTTTGATTTTTAAGCAAATTATTTTTGGTTTTACTCCTCATTACAACACCCCAGGCTAATGTAATGAATTTGCAAAAAAACCCCAATCTTTTAAAATTAAATATCTGTCTTAAGATCCTTACCAGTTTTTGGACTGCAAGTTTTAGAACTGATCAAAGATACCAGAGTATTTTGTGCTATTTGACAGATAATAAAATAAATGCTTGTGAAAAACTGTGACATCTGTATAACCTCTGAGTAAAAGATGTTTTTATCCCTTCTTTTTTCTTTTTAAATAAATACTTTCAAGCAAAAAAATGCTAGTGTGGTTCTTTTATTCAAAAGAATTTTTATCCTAAAAGTTTTGATTTTATTTTTAAAACCAACCTCCATTGTTCTGCAAATTTATTTGGCAAAGAGCAAATATTTTTTCGGGTGTCCTTGAGACACCCTTCTCATTTGACTTATGAATTGAAAATTAGTTTGAGTCGATAGTGATTGAAGACTCAAGAAGTCATAGGTCTCCTAAACAATAGACAAGGAAGTCTATTTTTCCCTATTGGATTTTCATCTACAAGCAAAAATTACTGCATTTTATTTCTAGGTTGTCAGTCTGAATGGAGGCTGGAACAAAGAAGTCAAGGACACCATAGCCTGTTGAGAATGAAGCATCCTTTCAGGGCCCTTTCCTGCATGTTCCCTATTCTCTCCAAGCAATGACTAAGACAGCAGGGCAGGAAAACGTGTTTATAGAAGAACTGTTTTTATGTTATGCCTGATAAATAAATGTTCATTGACCCTCATAATCAAATTAGTATCTTTGTAGGGTGAATCAGAGCAATATAATGTAAACAAAAGTGTTTTGCTGCCTATAGCTAATGCTTAATGATATTTCTTTTTCCTACCACTAGAAGTTTACTGAAAGTATTGACTTTACCTCAGTGGCAAAGCTTATAGGTACCTGAGTATGTCCAGGATTTCTCTCTCTTTTCAAGACTATTGAAAAAGTTAATTGATCTTTGAAATCTTTGATGTCCATGTTTAATCCTTTCACTGTGCCAAAACGGTTTCTCTTAGGAACTGGTGAAGCAAATTTATATTTTCCCATTAAAAATTTAAAAGCCTTTTCCCTGCAAAGTTGCTGTATATGTATATATAATATTTATTTCTAATTTTTTATGTAATAAATAGTTTGAGGCGTGCATCAGTTTTCAAGTTCCATATATATCACCGAAACAAATTCTTGTATTTTTTTATGATAAATTCAGGTATTTATGTAGCATGTGTAAGACCCTTTGAGCTTTGAGCTACATTAAGGCAGTAGGGACCTCAAAGGCAGAAGTGGCATATTACCTGTGGCACAGTAGAATGTGTGTTTTTATTGAAATTAGCAATGAGTTAGTGTTTTCAAATGGCCATTGATCTGTTCATGTCCATGGAAGTTACTAAGGTTAACTAAGTTAGCAGGGAGCATGGAGTGTCTTGAAAAATCACCTGTTGATAATTGTCACAGAAGGCAAAACCTGCAAAGCAGCCTCTTAAAAGCCTAGAAACAATCACAAACCAACCTGTTATACAGAAAGTGCAGAGGCATCATACGGCTCATTGACTTGCAAATACGACAGTGATAAATTTGCACTCACTTTTACTCACGTGCCATGACAACACAAACTGAAAATCTTTAAGGACTAACATAAAATTCTTCCTTTTGTAATAAATCTTCCTAAAATCAGGGCCTTAATCTATATATCATCCTCCTAACTCTGCCAATATTTAGCCTTTCAAACATAAAAAAGTGTATTACTTACAGGATAACTAACTCACTGTAAGAAAACATAAAAATTAATAGGATAGTAGTGACAAAGGAGTAAAAATTATTTCCATCCCCACCCTCCAAAAAGCATTCAGAGCATTAAATGACATATTCAGGTCGTCTTTTGAAAAAAGCTTTGTGAAAAATCCCCAATGTCTTATAATTTGTCTGCAAGCCACTGCACGCAGCTAATACATATGTTAAAATGTGCACAATGCATCTCACTTTCCACTAATGAGATTTCAAAATCCATCCTGATTTGCTGCTGTTTACATAGGGAAATTAAAAAATTGATTGGTTACTTCCTTGCCTGGGTTTGTGCACCTTGCCTGGCTGCTTGCCGTGACCAGGCAAGCCCTTGGAGCAGGAAGCAGGCTTTGTAGCAGCAGGGGCTGTGAGGAGAGGCTCTGGGATCAATTAAAATGCCAGGCTTTTCCATGCTGGTTTCCAGAGCATCTGTGCATGATTCCACATAAATTCAGGGAATTAAAGATCAGACAAAGGTAAACATTTCCATGCTTTGCTTATCATTGCATTAAAATGAGGGTATGAAATATGATAAGACCATTCAGACTGAAGCTGTGTTTACAGTCTCCATTTTATTTATTTACATCCAATTCCTTTATTATTGCAGTTATGCCATAACTATAGGCTGTTCGAGTCACTGTTAGCAGATTATATTTGGAAATTGAAATCAAGCCACTCTAGCTATTGTGAAATACCATGAGAAAAAAATACATAATCTTAGCAAAGAGATGAGCTTTTTTATATATCATATCCCCTTAGAGACACACAAAAAAGTCTTTCTCAAAAAACCTCTCTAAGTAACAAAAAAGCAAAAGAAAAAATTTTTCTAATCAGCACACAGTCAGATAAATTCTGGTAACTCTGTACCTTGGCAGACAATTTTAATATTCGACATCCTAGCCAGCACCCTCCAACCACAGCCTTGGAAAAGCCTTTCTTTGTTTTGAGGTAGTCAGCAATACCTTTGCAAATGAAAAGTATCTTCACCTCTTCATCTCAACAATAATCTATTTCTGCAGGCGTGCAGACTTTGTTTCTCTGCTGCATGCACAGAGCAGAGCTCAGACCCCTCTGGCATCCAGCACAAGAGATCGAGGCAGAGAAAGATGTGCCACCTTTAGCTGCTGGGTGTAGGTGGGGTGTGGAAGCAGGGATGTGATGGGATACTGCCACTCCACTTGGAGAAAGCGCTGTCAGTTTGAATAGGCAGTTGAGACTGAGAGAAGACAACACAAAAACAGATTTAGAATGAGCAAATAATGAAATGCTGTGTAGAAATGATGGCAACAGCGTTCCAGTTAAATCCAAAAGGGTTACATACGGAAAGTACAAAAAAAAAGAAACAAACAACCTGTCGAAGACTGCGTCTGTGGGTCTCTTATGTTGCCAGGTTCTGATATTTATCTCAGAATAATGAGCTTTAAATATTTTCAATATTCCTTTAAGGCATTCAACTCTATCAGTCACTTTTCTAGCCTTCTTCAAAATTTCAGCTGAAAGAGTTTTACCAATATTCTATAACCAGAGACTATAAACCATAAAGGTTCCTAACTGAATTTGACCTGCTGAAGTAAGTTTGGTGAGAATGTAGCAGTTTATGTTGCTCAGAAATATGTATGACATGGTGCAAGTTTTATTATTCTATATAATGAACTGTATTTATTTTGTGTGATGGATCGAAAGGAGAGAGATGTATAAAACCTGGGTACTGATTGCAGCAGCTGACAGTTTTCTGCTGTTAAGAACCCAGAAAAGAAATGTTGTTATGAGAGGAGGAAGAGCGATTTCTTCCAGATTGTGGTAGTTATTTTTGTACTGCTACTGCCTTCTCAAGACTACATGGATCACATCTAACACCAGCAAACTTCTGCTGCTTGAGAAAGCTGGTGTCTTTTTCCTTAAGCACAGATTTATGATCTTTTGGAATCTGCAATATTTTTTAACAGCATTTCTTTTTTTGTAATATGACTATATAATTTTTTTTTCCAGTAGTCCAGCTGCATGGAATTGCCAGCCATTGATATATTCAGCCCTGTTGTCTGGATTTCCAGCTGCAAACCTGCTTTACAACATTGGAGAATGTGTGTTCTGAAGCCATAAGAAAGTAATACCTTTTGTTTTAGAGTCTTAAAAAGATAATAGCAGAAGGATTGTCAAAATCCATTACCTCAGTATCGTGATAAGCTTACAATGTCCTTTTACCTTATTTTTAGTTCTTAATCATTAAGCGTTAATTTAGAACCTGCCAAGAACATAGAAACAAATTGCCTAATCTTTCAGAGGAATACCTATGGTTTCTTTGCATGGTATGGCATAACAGTTATGTTGATGATGGTTTCACAGGATGAGTGAAAATAGGCAAAATGTTAGCATTGTGTGATTGTATTACCAATATAGACTTCAAAAATCTTGAACTGCCTTATCTGTCTGCCTTGCTTTGGACTAAGTTATATGGACTAAGTTAAACCAGGAATCACCACGGGAAAAAAAATATTTGGAATGGTTAATGGATTGCTAAGTTCAACTATTTTTTTCTTTTAAAATCAAACCTGTGGCCTTTGTAGGTGACTGCTCCAGTAGCACTTGTTTTTCCCTTCCTTTTTGGAGAAGAAACACAGTTTACTCTGCCTCTAGAGAGTGTTCAGAATCTCCTCAGGCTGACATATTTTCTGAGATGAAGGATAATATAATTTATTTCTTCCATCTTTCCATGAATCCAAAGACTAGTTGAGAAAATAGATTTTGTACCACCCTCTTCTTCCAGGATAAAGTCTTGATTCATATCAAAAGGCTGGAAAAAAGGGTACTGAATATTCTGCAGCTTCTTTAGAGCCAGTTGACTGACCATCTGCTGCTCTATTAGATTTTGGTAATAAAAGCAATTTCCTAAGCCTAGTAGACTCTTTCACATATCCTAATCTATTTTTAAAACCAACACCCTCATGTGTACTAAGAGAAGTATGCAGTTGCTGTAGAGCAGTTTTACATAATATTTTAGTTGACTATGATTAAAACTGAATTTTTGCTCCAAATGCTGGGTGAAAATTGCCTAGAGCAGCATCATTATCCATGTTAACAGTAATTAACACATTGAATTAGCATCTTGGATAATGCAGAGTGGGCACCTCCCTTTTTCTGCCAACACAACTGTTGTCTTAATGTAATTTTACGTAATGAGCACTTTTGTTTTCAGGAAAGTATAAAGGTGTATTTCAAATATCTTCTACCTAGCAATTTGATATCTAAAGTAGACTTCTCCATCTTAAGAAGGCCAATTTTAATTCCAAATCACAGAGTATGCATTTAACTATAGATGGAATTAATACCATTCATTATGCTTTTATAATTGTTATAAATACAAAATATTTTCTAATCACTTTTATAGGAACAGTCACAAGATTTGACATTCCTTTCACACAAAACACGCTCATAATCAGGGAAATCTGTGGATGTTGGGCAGCACAGTGATGATTCTGAGCTTGTGGTGTCTGCTGTTTTGCCATATGTGGTTTGAAGATGACGTGGTCCCTGCTCTGGTCCTTCTGCTTCTCTGGCTAGCTCTCCCTTTGTGAGATGAGTGGATATTGGAGTTGACAGGGCTTCTGCAGGACTGAAGCCAATGGGAGCACCAAAGAGCACACATGAAATATATACTCTTGTTTTGGTGGTGGTGGTCTGTCCAGCTTGGAAAAGGGCATTGTAATATAAGCGTAGACCTCTTCTCAGGTGTACAAATTATAAATGAAAATACCCTGAAACAAAAATCTGACCCTTCTTTTTTTAAGGGAGAGAGCATACTTGGAGACAGAAAAGGGGAAAGGATATCATGTTAGTCTCCAACATATCTTTGACCACTACAGTTGGAGCCTTCTGCTTTTGCACTGCTTCAGTGATGCCAAACACCTCTGCGCCTCACCACAGGAGCGTTTCCCTGGCTGGAGAGGATCCTCAGGTGGCACTGAGCTTTCCTCAGCAGTACCAGAGAATCCAAGTTCTCCCAGCACACCTCTCAAACTGTCGGTCATACTAACTGCCTCAACAATCTAGGGAAAAAAATCACACATTCCTGAATGTTCAGAGGAAGAAAGCATATGTTTGTCTCTCAAAGCACATTGCTCAGTTTAACACATGCAGTTCTCAATAAAAGCTGTGGTGTACCTGGCCAAAAACCTTAGCAGCTATTTGAAAATTTGCCTCTAATGTGAATAACCATAAAGTGTATTTAAGTGCAGATGAATATGCTTCTACTGCACAAGCAATTGTAAAATAAAACGTCTCCCACTGCTGCCAATGCATTACCCTGGAAGATTACTACAACACATGTGCTCACAAACGCAGCACAGTCTAAACTTGGCTTACTGCAGCAAACCACAGTAACTCTTTCCAAGAAATGTTTCAATGGTGTTGGCCTTAAAGGTTATTCATACTCTTGGCAGATGACCTAGAATACCAGAATGCCATGAACACACCAGGTCCCTGCTCGGGAGCAGCCACGGTTCTGCTTCGTCTGCTGCCTCCCAGCCGGGCATCTCATCCTGCCCTGGGTGCCTGCTCTGGGCAGTGCCTGCACAACCCTCCCTCCCAGGCCCGTGTTTTCCAAGACATGTTGTTGCTGCTGTGCTTGTGCTCTCCACAATCCAAAGTCATGAATGCTGGTGCAATAAGGAAAAGTTGTAAGTTCCCTCGCGTAGTTTTGAAGTTCACGGAGTGCCGGGAGCAGCACACACGTGACATTTTGAGTGAGCAGTTTCTCTGTTGGAACATGTCTAACAGAAGAAGGAAAAATATGTTTTCCATTCTTTATCAAGGAACTTTCAAAACTAATATTTCTTTGTACTTCAGGAAAACACATTTTGGGTATTTTTTTTGGTTTTGTTTTGTGGGGTTTTTTTTGCTATTAAATTGAGGAAACTTGATGCAATTTGGGGGAGAAATACGAACAGCAGAGCACTGCTGCATTTCTGCACTTTTGACAGCTGATTGTTTCAGGGTGATCTAGGTCCTAAGACTGACTAACTGATAATATATCATCACAGCAGTTCAGCAGTGTTCCTTTGCATTCCTTGAAAAGTTCCTGAATGGATTTTCACTGTATAATTTACTTTTATATTGTTCCTTTAATTTCTTCCTCTGACCATCATTAGCAGCAGATATTGCCCTTAGAAAGTGCATTTAAGGCAATCATTGCAGCACTTGGCCTGGTATATTTGTTCTGAATGTTACTTTCAAGTACATCTCTTTGAATCATTGTCATCTTAGCCTGGTACTTTTTCAATATACCTTTTCTGAATTGATTTCAACTCCTGTGAACCATCTCCTGCTAGTAGTCACCACATATAGACACTAGCTACAAGAGTTTAGTTTATTGATTTTAAATTATTCTCATTGTGCACATTATTATATAGACAGAATAAATTTTATATACAGCATGTAAGAATCTGTTATTTGTGGTATAGAAGTGCTAATTTAAGATTTTTTTTCCCCTCAGGTGGTCATCTTCTTCAAACACGGAGAAATAACAGACCAAATAATGAGCATCTATCCCATCTCTGGAGGAATGAAGGAGTAGATGAAAACTATACTACTAAAAATATGTTTACCTTTCATGAATCATAAACTGGCTCTTGATTAGCCAGCCCATCAGTTCCAAGGAACTGATGAACAATCAATCATGGTCTGCCATAATCTCACCTAGTCAGATTCAGAATGAGGATTTATGAATCGCGATTTCATTGTCTTGCAGAATCTGTTAAATTTTTGAGCAGCATAGCAGTCATTTCACATAAGTCAAAATACATGTAGCTATGTCATGAATGATTTTCATTTTCTGTCTCTGCTTGACTGATGTGAAAATACATCTCCTTTTTAGAGTCCTTCCAGCAGTTCCAAGGTATACTTAAAGTTTAGGTGTCTCTTACCCTGTCTAACTTAAGATAGAGAACTTTACAATTTTGTAGTTTCTTTGGTAAAGAAAACTGAAAGCACCAGTTTTGCAAGCACTGCCTGTGCTCTTGGTTGTAATGTTGGGTTTCAGAATGGCCATGCACAGAGCTTTCAGGGGACAGCCAGGATTTTACTTACAGGTTTTTAATTTCAATCTCCATTTGTGTTTCTGGGGTCCTAAAGGAATGAAACTACCCATACATTTGAAGTTTTGCAGATAAAAAAGCATTTCCAGAATTGGGGCTTTTTCATAACTCTGTTGTATAAGGTTTGTAATGACCTAAAACCATGTAATTTGTTTAAGGACATTCTTGGTTTCACATCCCATTTCTTTTGCTCTTTTTTCACCTGTTTGTTTGTTTGTTTGTTTGTTTTTTAAATCCTGTTGGAATATATTGGTCAAGAAATACTGAATTTTAATTCAAGGGGATTAAAAATACATTTTCTTCACGACATAGCATCATTATACTCATGGTAAAATTTAATAGAAAAGAACAGCGATATGTACCTCGAGAGTGCACAAAATAGATAATAAAAACTATATTCTTTCACTGACAACCATATAGAATATTAAATTGACTGTTATGTGTGTAATTAATTACTATTTAATTAACTGAACAAAGCTCCCAGTTGAGATCATGGCTTTATTTAGCCTGCTGTTGCACAGAAAAAAACTCCAGGGTTTTCAATCCCCAAAAATTTTTCAACTAGTTAATGATTGTCTAGTTTCATTATCCTGAAAATTAAAATGATAGAACTTTTTTTTCTGTGCACCTGACAGATGCAGCCAAGAAATCTTTACTATGGAAAGAAAAAAGAAATCCATTTGAGAACTTATATTGGCTAAAATAAATAATTAAGCATTGACATTAATTCACATTAAAAATATCCTCTGAAATACTTTAGAAAAGACACTAAATATAATTTAAGTTCATTAAAATGAAAACTTGTATTTTAGAAAACATTTTTCATGTATAGATTTTGGAGTATTTTACAAAAAGAGGCAAAATAATTGTTCTATTTTACAGAGAAAGATGAGGCTGAGAGGAAGGAAATCATCTGAGATAGAAGACAGGCCACTGACAAAGCCAAAAATAATAGATACTAGAGTCAATACCCTATTCACAAAATCACATTAATTCATATTTTTCTTGGAGAATTATGACTGTGTGGCTTTTCCTGGCTTTATTCAGATAGTAATTGAGAACATACACGAGTATGTACTGGGGTAGATTGATATGTTTCTCACTTGTACATGAAAATGGAAGATTGATATACCAGGGCAGAAAGGTGCACACTGCCAGTTCTGCGAGGATCTCTCCTCATTTAAATTGGAATCTACATTTACAGACTGGGTAAATGCCTGAGCCTCCATCCCAGAGTCTTTGCGTGGCTGCAAGCCTTACCTGAGCCAGTCACTCCAGTTTGTAGTTGGATGGGGTGAATTAGCACTGGTCTTTTTGCTCTTGCCTCTTTTTCCTAGTGGTATTCAAAAGTTCTGGGTAATCCAGGGAGGACCAGTATTCAACAGCCACTGTGGTAAGCCTTCCGAGATGTCAAGAAGCTTTTGGTTCCCTCTAGATACTGTGCATAGGCAGGGACAGGCACACCCCAATTCTCTGGATATAGCTTCTTCTTCACTAGAACCAAGTGTGACCTAATATAGTGTGCTATTTTTCATATAGTGTCCCAAAAAAACATATGATCTTGTGTCAGAGTGACGAAATGCATGTACTGCTTCTGAATTTTCACATTTCTTGACTTCTGCAGCATCTGGTGATTTGAGTCCCAAAGTATTTAGTCATCCTATTTTCATGTCACTGTTACGTCTTTTTGAGACACCTTAGAGAAGATGTGTACCATATGTTATACTTTAAAAGTGTACATATTAGTTATCTCCATACTTTCAAAACGAATCCTAGAATTATAGAATAGTTTGGGGTGGAAGAGATCTTAGAGATCATCTAGTTCCAGCCCTCACTGACATGGACAGGGACACCATCCACTATCCCAGGTTCCTCTAGTCCAACCTGGCCTTGAACCAGGGATGAGGCATACACAACTTTTATGAGCAAAGTGTGCCAGGGCCTCATGACCCTTACAGGGAGGATTTCTTTCTTCTAATCTAAACCTCCCTTCTTTCAGTTTGAAGCCATTCCCCCTTGTTCTACACCCCTGTGAGAAGTCCCTCTCCAGCTCTCTGTACCCTTTTAGGTACTGAAAGGTGTTCTAAGGTCTCCTCAGAGTCCTCTCTTGAGGCTGAGCAACCCCAACTCTCTCAGCTTGTCTTCATGGAAGAGAGGGTCCATCTGAACTCCCTCCAACAGGCACACATTTGTAAGCAGAGAAAAAAATATGGTATGGAATATTAACAAGCTGAGGGTGATTTTCTGTTTTATTCCAAAAGCCATTCCCTTCTTCCAGTCCTCTCCCCATCAGTCCCTCTCCACAGGTTCTTTCCTCCCCATTCTTGGCTCTGTAAGTAGTGCTAAGGCCCTCTTGTTCCTATCTTTAGGATATTTACTTCTTTTCTGATGCATGAGAACTGACATAAGTGGTTGTCAAGCTGATCTGCCCTTTTATGGTGAACAACAATAACATGAGGCCAATCTTTAATAGCCTGTAAGCTTATTTAGACTGCACTCACTGTCTATCATTCTTGCTTACAGAAAAGATAATGTAGATGGAATGTGGTTCTGGTTGGTAAGCTTGCAAACTAAAATGCAAAGCTTACACACCCACTGTTGACTGAGTTCAAGCAGGGAATACCTTCAGAATCCCAGATCATTTTTAGAAGCTTCTGCTGCAGTTGCCAGACAGGGATTGAGAGTTTATGCATATGCATAAGTAAAATTAATGTTTTGGAGCGAATATCTCTTATTATAGTGTTTTCTAAATATTTTGTTGAGCCCTTTGTTAGAATAATGATATTAATGGATATTAGTTGCACTAGTGACCTTTTCTGATACACTAGTCATGCAAAAGAACTTTAAATTCCTAGAGAATGAGTCAATGCCAGCTCCCACAGACTGTTTGAGGCAGGAAAGGCAGGGGGAACTACAGAAATTCTGCCTTCTATTTAAGTTTTACCATCCAAAATCCATCTCATAAGGAAGTGTGAGAAGTTACTCACGTTCTCTAGCCTCTTTATTCTCACAAAGCACTCGTGTTCCTCTGACTAATTCTGAGAGCACGCTTACATGACAGTCAACAGTTTCAGATGACTGAGTTGCATACCAGCACCATGCACACAACCAAACTCGGGTTAATCCCCTCTTTACTTAGAGCTGCGAGGTATTTTGTGTTCAGCACTTCCCCAGCCACATCGCAGTGCGTGCTTACAACAGCCAGTTCAAAGCTAGCACAAACCTGTCTAGGAAGTCCTTAAGCACCCATTTGGCAGTAGCATATATCCAGGTAAAGCTGCTCAGGTTGTTAAAGTAAAAGTATCTTTTACCTGCTGTAAAAGGTAGCAGCAGGTAAAGCTGCTCAGGTTGTTAAAGTCTTGCCTAGATTCTCGAGTTATGCACATCTACCTGAAGAATAGGGATAATTTCTTTTGATGAATAGATGTAGTTACCCCTAATAGTCTCATAAATTGTTTCTTTTTCCATGTGGTACTTTCAGATCATCGCAGCAAAAGTGCTTCAAACATTCTGTACTTTCAAATAATGAGCACACTTACATGTCTGCAAACAAATTTGCTGCAAAAAGATATATTTATGCACCGGTTCTCCTGTGTGTTCCCAAAAGACAGATTCTTGTGCCCTTGTGTAGGTTCTGTATCTATTGCCTGAATTTGTTGGGTTACTCATCATGAATCATTTCCTGATTACAAAATGTTACAAAAGGCAACTGCAGAAGAAAAAGAGGCTATACCAGGATCACAGAGACCTGCCATATACCAACAGTTTGCCACACAGTTTTCATAGGATTTAATTTGATTGCAGCACAATACAAGCAGGTTATGTCCCATGGAATCTTGCATGGTTTTGCATTGCAAAACCTTAGAACAGTATGCATTAGCTGTAATTTTATCTTATTTCTGGTGGCTATGACATATTTCACCTAAGACATCTTGCAAGTGATTATCTGAGATGATGTGTGGGTTGGATGTGGCTTTGGTAAAGCTGCATATCTGACAAAAACATACATCTCTAGTTAAATTAAGTTTTTGGCTTGTCATTCATCACATTGATTCTACTCTCAGTTAAAAGTTGTGTCTGTCCTTTGGGAGAGAATTTAAGAAAGAAATGCCTTTCATACTAGAGTTTCTCCTAACAACATTTATTTGGCTATACTGAAACCCCGAGAGTAACACATTCATTTTAGGTGGGTTTTTAAGTTTCTGTTATAAATGCTCACTGAATATCTTGTGATGTACAGTGTTACTTACAAGTAAATTGTGGGAGAAGGGAAATGCCACTCCGTAATTGATAATGTTATTATGGCAAATGATTGATAGTGCAGGCTGCATTGATCATCAGTTAGAAATTACATCCTTTCTCACTTTATTATATAGCGTGGATGTCAAAGTAACTTAAACGTTTCAGCAACTGAAGTGGAAGAGATGTGAGCTACCTAATGGATTTACCTTTTTTTAGCTGCATTAATTTATTTGGTTGTAAGTATGTTCTTCTTTGGAAACTATTGCTGTAGTTCATCCATTTGGAAGTCAGCATGTTATAAATAAGGCTAGTTATTAGGAAAATTAATATTAAGTGAAACTTGCCTCCCTTCTCTTTTTCCACTGAAAGTAAAAATTATTTGCAAAGTAAATAGAAGCATTTTACGTATGGGAAAGTAAATATAACCCTCCCAATTATCTGAATGTTTTACCTGATTTTTCCAAAGACTTACTATTATGTCTTCCAGTTTCAATTAAGTAATTAATTGCTTTAAACCTATGACTCAAAGTTTAAATGTGTGAGGACTTTTGTTATCATTCGAGAATCTCATTTTTATTTTTATTTTTATTTTTATTTTTATTTTTATTTTTATTTTTATTTTTATTTTTATTTTTATTTTTATTTTTAATTTTATTATTTTTTTATTTTTTATTTTTCATTTTCATTTTCATTTTCATTTATTAAGATTATTTCTTTCTTGTAAACCAGCAACTCAATTAATTGCACAGCTCTAGGTTTACTGTACAGGGGAATCATACATGATTCTGCAACAGAAGTTTTGTCTATGACTGTCTAATGTGCTTTCAGTCTGCACAGTCTGTGTTTTCTAGCAGTTTGCTTGTCAGGATTGCATCATATTCAGATGAAAGGGGGATTTAAAATATGTATTTAAAGAGCTTAGTCTATGCATAAATCTTATTTATTTTTGAGGAATAATGAAACACAAAATCTTTTGTTTGTTTGCATCCAAGCTGTGCTCTATGTTGCCTACATTGATGAAGAAAGGATGGAGGGGTGGGATGAGGCTGTTTTGCTTTGAATAGAGAAGTCTTAAAGATTATATATTGTTGCTTGGTTACAGTCCTTGTTTTTCACCTCTCCTAGGAATAAGTTGTGATGGTAGGGAAGACAAAAAGAGGGGAAAAGAGTTTTTTTTTCAGAAAACTCTTTACATCCAGAGCTCTAGATAGGGTTCTTAAGAGCTCCTTCTCTTAAGCACATACGTCCCAGGATACATTTCATTGTTTTTCTCTTATGCTATACATCTGTATGAGGATGGCAGATGTCTGTTCTGAGTACCCTCTTGTACGTATGTGCAGCCATCACTGCTGCTTTCAATCTGCTGCCAGCACTCAGTGAATTCACATATTATGGGCCAAGAAATTGTCCTGCATGACTGCTGAAACCAATATACACCTGTGCTCTCTGTAATAAAAAGCTGTGATATTTATAACCCTATTTTGATATGAAGCAGCCAAGAGGGAAGCCAGCCTTCAGAAAAATACATGAAAGAACAAATAACTAAAAATCTATAATCCAGTACATTGTAAATAAAAATCAGTGGCAAATCTTTTCTGTATTAAAATGAAATTAAATTTGTTAATGTGCCTCCTAGGTCTTCTAGGGTGATGCTTAGTTTCTGAAATGCGTCAGTGATGTTCCTCTGCAAATAACTCCTGCCCATTTTACTGAATCTAAATTTATTTCGTGCTCCTTTAATATCCTCAACACCTAGTTAAAGAGTAGATAACTTCTTACACGTGATGAGAGACTCTGGACCCGGGGTCGTCTAAATTCGGGACGTGGTCTGAGCCAGTGTGGTCTGTGACATTAGGAAGCCTGGGCCTCCTCCCCTGAAGACCAATTATTCATCAAGGTGGTGGTAAACTCAGGCTACAAAGTCACAAAGCCACAGAATGTTGTTTTGGAAAAGACTGCTACAAATCATCTAGGTCAGCTCTTTCTACAGCAGAAACTTTTTCAGTTGGATTTTAGTATCTCCAGCACTGAAGGCTCCACGATCTTCTTGACAAACCTGTAACACTGTTTGAGCACTCTTACAGTAATCAGGTTTTTACTTCATTGTAAATTTCATTTTTTGTGTTTTTATTTCTTTCCATTGCCTCTTCTCTCATGCCTGGTGTCCTGGTTTAGGGCAAATTTGGGAGGAAACCTCTGAAGGGGTCCCTCTAGAAATTCAAGCAAACCCTTGCAGTTTGTGAGGAGCAGTCCCTCCCCACACCAGTTCAGGAGACATAAAGATCCTCCGAGAAAAGTGGAAAAAAATGCTTATTTAACATAGTACTCACAAGCATAAAAAAAGAATAATATTAAGCAATAAAGCCTCTCACTGTTGTGAAGAGATGGCAGGTTCAGGAAGTCCTTGTCGTGGGCTGGAAATGCCGCGTCCCGGCGCCGCTGGGCCGCAGGCGTGAGCTCCCGGTGTTCTTCTGGGTTTTCAGTCCAGAGCAGGGCTGATCAGTCCCAAGAAAAAGCAAAGCCACAGTCTGGGGAACTTCTCTGCCTCACCTAGCTAAAAAAAACTCACTAAAAGCACAGGAGAGTTTTCTCCCACTCCCTGTCCGTGCTGCAGACAGCACAGTCCAGGAGAGAGAGAGCTGAAGCTCTTATCTCTGTGGTTTTGAAAACAGCCGCCTCAGAAATTCCACCACTTCTCCTTCTCTCCTCCTTGGCATCAGATCTGATTTTAAAAGCACAGTATTCAATATCCAGCACAAGCAGAACAGACGACTGGGGATACAAGCACCATAAAGTCACCCTAAGACACCTGGGCACTACCAAGGAGAATCTGGCTCCATCTCTTCTCCCCTCCCTAGCACCCAGCACTTAATCTATTGATGAGATATCCAAGAACCTTCCCCAACCTAGAAACCCCAGCCTCTCTCATCTTTCCCCATGTGACAGGTGCTTCAATCCCTCAGTCATGTTTGTGGCCCTTCACTGGATTTGCACCAGTTATGTCCACATCTCTTTTGTATTGGGGAGCCCAGAACTGGAGCTCCCCAATCCAGTTGTGTCCCCTTAGTGCTGAGCAGCAGGAAGGAATCACCTCCTTGGACCTGCTGGCAACACTGTTTGTAATGCAGTCTTAGAATGAATATGTCATTTTAGACAACTCATAAAAAATATTTTACTAAGCTAAAAAGGAAAATACGTAAAACTACTGACTATTCATGCAAATAAATTTTACCATTTTTATTCTCTTATCCTACAAATGTTTGTCTTGTACTTTTCCCCATGCCTTCTTTTTTAAGAAGAAGATTATGATTCTGTGTTTTTGCAGCCAAGATGTTGGTGCTGATAGATTTAGAGGATTTTATTACCAGGCAGAGGTACCCAAGTATGTGTCATCTCTTAAACAAGTCCTGGTTTTTGACTGACATATGTCACAGAACAGCAGGCTTTTTTCTCCTTGCCTCCAGAATAGACACCCTCCCATTCCATAATGCTTTGCAATTCATCATTTGGTTTTCTCGTGAAATCTCAATAAGTTAGTTTTTTACTTATGGCTAAACGATTTGAAACTCAATTTATTTTGGCAGTCTCTGATCGCAGGCTATTGTTGCTATGATGTATGGCAAGGTATAAAGCTGAGGCCACAACAAGAGAAAATGGCAGACCAAAACAGATGAGATTCTGTTTCTGCCTGAATCAGTAACAAAATATGACTGAGTTTGTGAGGCCAGGATCTCACCCAAAGTAATTTTGCCATGTTCTCCTTACTAAATCTCAAATTTCTTTGAATTCCTGAAGAATTGGAAATTTAGCATGAGACATATAAAGCAGAAAATTGTTGGATGTGGATTACACCTCAACTACGAAAGCTCTCTGAAACAGATATGAACTGTGCCCACCTCCATATGTTCATGCAGTTAACTCCCAAATCAGAGAAACTAAGGGGTTTTTTTTCTTTCTTTTCCCTCTTTCTCTCCTATCTGACTTCTCTTTGAATGCAATGGGCAGTATTGACAGCTCCCCAGAAGACAACGTGTGGGAGGGTGTTGCTGAAAAACTCAAAGGCAAATATAAATTAATAAAACAGATGCAAGTATGTTTTCCAAGGTCTGGCAAGCAGAGAGATAATTACATTTGGATTAGGAGGTATAAAAATCTTTAGCAGCAAAAATTTAAGAAAAAATCCCTAGAGAGTTCTGCCAAATGTTAGAATAATTATCTCTTAAATAAATCTTTATTTGCTTTCTTTCATTGACTATTGTAAATTCCAGACGCTGCCAAAGCTTTGACTGATTGATTGATTAAATTGTTTAATTTGTTTTATTTTAGAAAACTGTACTCTATGCAAATTACATAGTTGAAACACAAACTATTAGTGAGATACTGGTAGGTTAAACCTTCCCACACTTTCTCACATCTCAGACTTTGACAAAACTTTCAGAGATTTCAAAAATATACCTGCTTTAGCATACATGGCAGAACTGCGATTGTTTTGCAGTTTGCTCCAATATATAAAGAAATTGGAATAACCACAGATGTCTTACAGGCCCTTTAGTCATACCTCTGCTCTTCCTAAATACAGAGACTACTAAGTGCATGTGACCTGTGTCTTTTTGTCTCATCCTCCTCACTACCTCACAAAAAAGACCACCTGCATTCCAAACCCTATCATTCTTAAGTGGCAACATCTTCTGTTTGAAGAATGCTTACCTGTAGCCAAAACATTTCTGTTTTCCTGTATCTAAGGTTTTTTTTTTCCACTTAAAATTCTGAGCTGTTGGTAGTAAGCAGACTTATAGCTAGAATAATAACAATAAAAATAACTGAAATAATACTTTCTATGGAATAATTTGGATGTTCTTCTACTGAATAATTTTGATGAAACACTTCCTTCAAACCTACTTACTGGAGAATTTAATATATGGACCTAATATTTTCCTTTATTAGATCTTCTCAAAAACTAATTATTCTGTTTCATTTTATTTGTTATTTTAGTGTTGGATTACCATTTTAATCTACAATATTTAGAAGCGAAAATGAAAACTAAAGAGAGCAATTTCAGGTGGAATTACACTAATATTAAAATTTCCCATCTGAATTTCTAAGCCTTTCTGTAGTTTACAGTGTGTTTTTTGAAATGTGGCAGGGAATTAATCTTGCAATCTGCTGAATTTTGATTTCCCAGTGGAAATCAATCAGGAATGGTCAAGGCTATGAGCTATGCAAAATTATCCTTTGCCCATGGGAATGCTCAAGGCTGGTTCTGTGCGAAGGCATGGTAACCATTTCGCAGTGGCAGCAGATAGTTGAAAATAAAACACTGAGCACTCTGGAAAGCCAGGTTAGTCATGGTACCCCTTTGGAAAGAAAAAGATTCCCCCACAAATATCATTTGCCATCTTCACTTTTCCACTCCCAAAGGAAGAGTAAACCCAACTCTGCACCTCTTCCTTACTCTCCCTCCTGCGTAGCAGAATTCCCTGGGCTGTATCCCTGCATGTCTCATAGCTGAGCACCAAGTGCTATCAAGTAAGACAAATTTCAGCCATTTCTGATTAAAAAGCATTTTTCTGAATGGCTGTGATTGACTTTCCTATTTTTACCCCTAGACATCATTCTCTTAGTAATGGAAAAGGGAAGAGGATCTGTCAATCCAACTACCACAATGGCAAGGAGTTCTGCATGCCTGTGGCAAAAAGTTGCCCCAGACTGAAGCTGACTTTTAACCACTATCGGTTACTCTATTCTAGCAATACACAGGGGAGCTAAAATTTGTGTTTCAGACCTTGGCTACAGCTTTTTTATTGGGGTTCAGCTTTCTTGCATGTCCTGTACAGTTATCATTGACTCACAGCAGAAAAATTCTTTGCATTTACAAGGATAGTATCTATTGTAGTTTAACCGAACAGAAGGGCTTGTCAAAATAACTCCACTACTCACATAATATACAGATGTTATCTTGAGGTTATGTCAATTTAAAGACAGTCTGTTTACTAAGTACTGTAGCATGCTGTATCTTTAAAATTAGACAACACCTATGTACATAAAGTGTGCCTTTAGTTATTATCGGCAAATAAACCTTTAGTAATGAGGTTTCAGATCTATTGGTTCAGTGTTGGTAATAATTCTCTGTGGAACTGACTTCAGCCCATTAAGCAAGCCTGCTTCTGCTCCCGTGGTTGTTAATTTGACGGGACTGTGTCACATTAAGTAGAACAAACATGTTTTCACCCGCTCAGCCATCCAGAACGGACATGGCTGTTACTCTAACAACTGGGTATTGATTGGAAGCACTCACCCTTTCTGACCTAGGGCTGGTACATGAAAACAGAGCCAGGACTGATTAAGAAATTGTATGTGTTTGTGCACATGTGTGCAGTGTTAATGGTCCACATAAATTTCAGGCCTTTTGAATTCATGTCATGTTAATGCTCTGAGCATGAGATCTGTCACTCATTTCCTGCAGAAGCTGTGAAGCCTCATTTATCTTTAATTATTTATTTGTCTGCATCCTTGTACCCATCTGGTCAAACCATGCTTTCAGGGTCTACTGCCCCATATTGAAAAATTTGTTTATTAGCTGTAGCTCTAATAAAACTGTCTCAGGAAATGATGAAGTTGAAGAACTGTTGGGATTTGCTCCTGGTTTTGAGCTCATGTATGGCGTAATTCAGTAGATAGTAGCGTGCTACTTTTGTGTATTCTTGATACAGAGAATATCATTAACTGGTCATTTCTGTAGACAACCAAGAAACAGAGGAACTAAAGGGGACCAAAAAAAAAACAAGAAAAAAGGGGGATTTTTCATCTATTCATGAAAACAGGCTACCTTGCAATATAAATGCTTGATATACTGCACTTCCTTCCTATAAATTCTGCTTACATTTAGTGCACACCCAAGACAACTGGGATGTCTACATGGTCTAATTTGCAGCACAGAGAGGAGGAAATGGGGTGGGTGGATTGCTCCAGTATCCCATGCTGGTCAGCTGTGGTGAGCCCCAAGGTGGAAGGAATACTCTACTTGCCTTGCTACGAGGAGAATCATGAGCATACGGGTAATTCTCCTGGGGTCAGTGAAGTCGTGTGCTGTCTCCTCCTGCAGACCTTCCTCTGAAGGCAGGAGTTTGTTGGTGATTTATTTTCCTCTGATATTCTTCTCAGCTGTTTTTCTGCCCCCTCCCAAATATTAAGGTCTTCACTGAATGTATTATTTAACTCAGTGGAATTATGCTACATCTTCTCAGCTTTACTGTTTCTAAAAATAGTACCGAGAGCTGATAATAAGTTTTTACTTATGAAGGCAACTACCACATTGTCTTATAGTCAAAGGTAAACTTGGGCCACCCAAAGTGAAAAATTACAGGTTTAGGCACTTTTAACATGGTGATAGAGGAATAATCATAAGGGCTAGATATCTCTCACATGTTTTCTGCAAAGTAAAATATGTCACATATGTAATACACACTTTCCAATATTTAATGTGGGTTTTTTCCTAGCACGAGAATAATTATTCATAAAAAATACAGGTGTTATAAAAAACCATTTTTATATTTTTATTAAATACTTAATTTCCAATGTAACATACTTAAGAAAACAATGTAATATTATGAAAAAATAATTGAAAATTAAAATATCTTTTAATTATTGGTTTCAAGATATAGCAAATGGAAACTAAAATTGAATAGCTCTTGTATTTCTCTCCTTCATATACCAGGAACAAGCAATGCAACAGTGAAGAAAACAACATTGAAATTTATCTGAAAATAGAAAAGAAATTTTATGGACATCATTCATTAACATAAATTTTAAATATACTACAATGATAAAATTGAAGAAGAATTGGGAAGAGAAAAATGGCATAACTAAGTAATAAATGAGAGGTCCAGAGCAGCAAAAGGTAATGTTTCTCAAAGAGAAAAAAATCACATTATGTATAGAAACATTTATCTCTACAATTTTGGTGAAATATTTCTATAATGAAAGACCTCATTAAAAATTATCAGGTTTATGGAAATAATTTTTCCAAAGGATCTGGTTTTGGTATTGAAAGTGCTTTTATTTTCCCACCTTGTTATACTTTCAAACACCTCGAACAATCAGAGGAAATATTGCTTGAAAACCCTTTAAGAAAAGTATGTGGGGTAATGAAACTTAATGTTCGTTTACTATAGCGCACAGTTTGTGAAGCAAACAATCTCAGAAATATATTTTGATACTCTGCTTTGTGGAGATCATTGGAATACAGCTGAGTGGACATGATGATGAAAAGTGATTCTGGCACGACTGCATCTGAAGGGAATTAAAGATTCATGGAAGCTCTGCAGCGGGATGTAAAACTGGAAGAACATCAGAATACACAATTAGTTATAGGGGATGATTCTGCTGTGATTTTAAAGTGATCAATGCGTTGCTTTTTCATATTATTAAGCTGTAAATTATTTTATATTATTACCCCACAAAATCAGACTCTTCATTACAGAACAGTTGTGCTGCAGGATATTGTAGAAATGTAATCAAGTATGTAACAAAGTCATCCATCACACTGTGATAAGCAATTAGTGTTCAATTCCAACTTGTCAATACTACTCTTCTAATTTTGTCTAATATTTCAATATTCAACACTAATGAACTCTAATGAATATTTCATTTGGAAATTTTAGAGGTACACTTTACAGAATTGAGCTTTATTGGCACAAGATCTTTCTGATTCTCATCATGATTTATATAATCATGGATATGGTTGATATATGGATAGGTTTGGAAGGGACCACAGTGGTTCATCTGGTCCAACGTCTCTGCTCAAGCAGGGTCATCCCGTGGCACAGGATTGCATCCCAGTGGTTCTTGAATATCTCTAGTGAGGGAGACTCCACAACCTTTAGAGCAATCTGTTCTGACGAACGGTCATCCACATCATAAAGAAGTTCTTCCTCCTATTCAGGTGGAACTTCCCGTGCATCAGTTTCTGCCCATTGCCTCTCATCTCATTGCCTGGCACCACAGAGCAGATGGAGCCTGGTCCATCCTCTGACACCTCCCTGCAGATGCCAACAGACGTTGACAGGGTCCCCTCTCAGTCATCTCTTCTGGAGGCTGAGCAGGCCCAGCTCCCTCAGTCCATCCTCGTAAGAGATGCTCCATCCCTTCATCATCTTCATTCCTGTCCACTGGACCTGCTCCAGGAGCTCCATGTCTCTGCTGTGCTGAGGAGCCCAGAGCTGGACCCAGCACTCCAGATGTGCCTCACCAGGGCTGAGCAGAGGGGCAGGATCACCAGCCTCGACCTGCTGGCAATGCTCTCCCTGAAGCACCCCAGGATACTTTGAGCTCCTTGGCCACAGGGCACTGCTGGCTCTTGGACAGTTTGTTGTCCATCGTAATGCTCAGGTCCTTCTCCACAGAGCTGCTTTCCAGCAGATCAGCCCTCAGCCTGGTGCATGAGTGCAGGACCCTGCATTTCCCTTTGTTGAATTTCAGGCAGTTCTCTGCCTATCCCTCCAGCCTGTCAATGTCCTCTGAAGGGCTGCACAGCTGTCTGGGGCATTGGCCACTCCTCCCAGCTTTGTGTCACCAAGTGAACTCACTGTAGAGGCACCTGTCCCCTTGTCCAGGTCACTGATGGGGAATTTAAACAGTATTGGGCTCAGTATTGAACCTTGGAGGACACCACCAGGTACCTGCCTCCAACTAGATCCTGTGCCACTGATTGAAAAGCTCTGGGTTCTGCTGTTCAGCCATTTCTCAATCCACCTCACTGGCCACTCGTCCAGTCCACACTTCCTGAGCTTGCCTATGAGGATGTTGTGAGAGACAGTGTCAAAAGCCTTGCTGAATTCAATTTACACAATATTCACTTAAAAACCAGAGTTCAACAAGCACAGAATACAGCATGACATGCAGCATTACCCATTCATCTCCATGAAAAAGTACTGTATATTAGTAGAAATTAGTTGTATTTATTTTTACTTGCTCTGCAGGGACACAGCAGTAATAAATGACCCTCAGAACCTAACCTTTCCATTATTTTTAAATGAATTCTGCTGTTTGCAGAGATTTCCTTGAGTTCAATCCATAGGGCCGAAACAACCTCCCAAATCAGTCATGTTATCCCTATCCTATTAATAGAAATATTTCCATTAACTTTAGTCAATTTTAGATCAGGTAAATAGGGAAGAATTATTACAATGTCACAATCTTCCTGAAAAAATTTCATGAAGATGGAGAGCATAAACTCAGTTGATATTATAAATCTTAATTGAATCTTATTAATCTTATTCATTGCTTCTATTGTATCTTTCTAGAGGTACTGTAGTCAATCAGTTGTTCTTTCACTTCTCGTCTTCCCTTGCCCCTTCCTCTTTGAATCTACTTTTTTCACTTTTAATGCACTATGAAATGAAAACATATTTCCAAATAGCTTGGGGGGGAGGGCTGAGGGGGGGATGTGGTTGTTTCTGAACAAGAGAAAGAATGAGATGAGAAGGGAGGCATATCCTGTTGTCTTTTTTGGATGTGATATGATGCTGCAGATTGACATAATTTTCAAGTTTTTTATACATTCTGACACTAAAATCCTAATTTTATTTGTGTAATGATTAATAGATAGTTAAAAGTTTTGAAGAGAAGGCTAAAATTTACTAGGAAGCCATGTGAACGTGGGCCTGGTTAGTATGATAAGGTTACCCAGGAAAATATGACAAAGACCACAATAGAAAGTGGCCATCTCCTCAGTTTATATGCTGTTCACTGGATTACACTGCTTTTTCTTTGGTAACTGTTGATGATATTTAATAGGCCTCAGATACATTTATTATATAGGCCTTGTTTATTCTTTACATGTAAGTAATACATCTTTGCAAGTTGGAGGATATAGTGAATAAGTCACTTGATCAAAGGTTAAAGGTTAATGTTTGAATATGTAGTACAGTAATAGTGCCTTAAGGAGCTGCAGTACCTTTTTTGCCACATATTAATCATGGTTATTTAAAAACAAATATTACAACCAAGATGGAAATAAGTTAGATATGACACAGATACTTATCAAATGGAAGAAATAAGAACTCAGTAACTTTTTACTATCCCTTAATCTCGATAGCTCATGTTGGCTCCAAATCAAGTTTTGAGAAGTGTAGAAAAGATATCATTATTTCAACCCCACTGTAGTTGGTAGTCCCCAAATTTAAAGCCAGAGGAATCCATGCTTCAAAAACAAGCACCTTGTGAGAGAAAATTGACACAAAAAGTAGTGTTCTTTGCTGTTGTAAAGACAATGGTTGGAAGGTGATGGCAATATCTTATATCTGCGGTAGAGCCAGATATCAAACTGGGGGTGTAATCCAATGCAATCATAAGAGCATAGATTAATATGAACTGGAAGGGACTCCTGGAGATTGCTGGGTGCAATTCCCCTGCCCTCAAAGCAGGGTCAGTTTAGACCTGGCTTTGCTTACTGAGAAGATTGTCCAGTGAAATTATGAATATCTCCAAGGATAGAGATTTCACAGACTCTCTAAGCAACCTCTCTCAGTATTTAGCTACTTCCACGGTGATGGTACTTACAGGTTTTCCCTTTGTTTCAGCAGTGTATATCCCTAAGATTTCTATTCCATTCTCCTAAAAGCAGTGGAAGTAGCAACAGGATCCACCCTCAGGCGTCTCCCAAAGCCATTTCCCTGAGTGCATCCACCTCCTCCAGGAGCACCATGTGCATAAGTCGCCTGCCCATGCAGCTGCCTCTCACTCAGCTTGATCAAGTGTGTCAATGTCTTTCTCATACAAAAACCACAAAAACTCTACTCCTGGTGGCATGCCCAAGGGAAAAGCATCATCCCTTTGCTCAGTTTGCTGGATACAGGCTTGCTGACAGAGCCTGGAGCCATTGGCGTGTCTTGGTGGATGAGCATGCAGCTGACTCGTGCTCTGTTTGTTCCTCAGGACCCCCATCTCTCTTTATGCAAAGGTCCTTTCTAGCCAGTGGTGCCCAGCCTGGGTTGCCAGCAGCATAATTTAGGGTTGGCATCAGGTTCCTGTGTCTCCCCCAGAAGTGGCCTAGTCTTCCCAGGTACCTGCAATAGACAAAGAGGCTGATCCTGTGGCTTTAATTCATGTGTTCTTTACAACTGTACCAAGCTATCAATGTTTTCATTATCAGAAGGGTCAAAGGGTGTGAAACTAATGTCTGGCTTCAAGGAAAATAAATTATCGTTGAGGAAGCTACTTGAACTGGGTGCTGATTTTAACTGCTCTGTATCAGCTTGATTAAATCAACACTGGATGGAACTACCAATAACATTGGTGGGTTTGATTGAATTGCAATGCTTCAGAGAATTGTGAAATACCTTTTGAGTAATAAAATGTTCTACTTTTTGCCCTCTGCTTCGTTTTAGTTTCATCTGTGTAAAAGGAAAATATTTTTTCTATATCAAAATAAGAGAGACAAATCTGCAAATTCATTAAATCTGGATGAGTGACATGGAAAAACAATGAGAAACTGGCATAAGATGGGTATTTTGATATTTGGGTATGGGTCTCTACCTACATTTACAGTAGAGCAAGATTTGCAAACTAATTCTCTACTTACTGTTTTTTTGTGTAAAAAAGGAAAAATAATATGTTGTCTAGCAGAAAATGATCAGAATCTGATTTATTTTTGTTTCAGATGTGCTTTTTAATTTTTGTGGGGTTTTTTTTTGTAACTAGGATGTACACAGCCTTGTGTCTTTCTGTCAAAGTTCTTGAAATTCTTAGACTAAATGAACAAAGGGTTTTTTCCTGTATGCCATAAGCAGCAGCGTGACTAGAATGAGAACAGATCTGCCACACTAAAATAATTTTGATCATGCTCAGGAGTCCTGGTAGACATTTTGGTTTCCTGTATCCTTTACTTGGAATGAATAAGGATAAAGACCTTTATCTCATCAACCTAAATATATTTCCAATCTGATTCATCCTGCAAAGGAGATTAGAGCATCTTAATGCTATGCTGCTGCTTTTCCTTCAGTGGAGAGAAGTAGTTGATAAAATAGATGTTTAAATCCTCATTACTTAGGATCTAATAACAGTCAGCAATTTAAATAAGAGTGTTCAAATACATTACAGGTAGTACTTGTGCCTCCTGCCAGCTTTCACTGCACGTGATTTAAGGTTTAGGGTTTCAGAACTTTCTTTAAAATGCAAGTATTGAGATAAAATGCAGGATTTAATTTTGAGGCTTACAGTGTAATCCAGTGTATTTATTGAAGCTAAATTTGTTCCAATCAATGCTCATTGGTTTTGAGTGCTCTTTGAAGTCAATGGAATTTCTGGCCTAACCCCAGATAGATTCAAGCATATCACCAAAATTAACTTTTAGATAACTTGAAACTTGAATCTGTGCTATTACAAATACATCTATTTCCCCCCCTTTTTACATGACAACATCATTGTTAGTGGTTTCTGGTAACAGCTGGGTCACTGAATTCATGATCACTTCTGAGAATATCTACCTGAGCAACTCTACAAAACGAGTGGAGTTCTTTTCCTAGTGAATGGTCACATTTTCAGTCAGTGAATAAACACAATTCACCTAAGGAAAATAAAAACCCCCTTATATCTTCCATAGTTGTGTTGTACAAATTACCAATTTTTTCCCAAGATGCAACACCATTTTAATGTAAACATTAAGCACATACTTAATTTGTTAGGGTTTTTTTTAATATTTACAGAAATTGCTATTCTGCAGCTCATGAACTGTTCCGTGAACAGTTCTGTTGGAAATAAAAAAGCCTTAGTACGCAGCACGAAGTAAGTGGCTGATTTTTTTCCACCATATACAACATCATTTTAAAGTTATCATCAACAGAGGGCTCTGTCTTTTTAACTGGTTAGTTAGGCTTTTGTTGTTGCTGTGTGAGAAATGCTGTGAAGCCTTATGTCCTGTAAAATGCTAATAAAGGATTTTGAAAGCCCCTGTTGCTTTAAGAGACACAAGTCAGGATCCTAA
>WAAG01073721.1:10811-22834 GCA_013390105.1 Tichodroma muraria
AGCTGGAATGTTAATATTTCCACAAGAATAAGAAAATGAGTTCTTGTCCTCCTCTGCCAGTGGTTCAGTAGGCTTTCCAAGATGAAAAATATTTTCATATCCCTGTGACCCCTTGAGCACATGCTGATGTCCAAGTCAGGTCTGTGGCAGCTGCAGAGATTTAATATCTCTCAAGATAACAGTTTGTTGTCAGCAGGATCAGTAATTTATAAAAGGAAGAGATGTTTCANAAGCAGGTATTTTCTTCAACTCTTGATCACTTCCAAACTTAAAATGAAATTTTAAGTTTGGAAGTGATCAAGAGTTGAAGAAAATTCTCACATTCAAACCAACTATTGAAAGGAAAAATTTTACTAGATAGAAACTTCTCTAATTTATCTAAGGTGGAGGTGGATTTTAACAACCTCCTCTACTCTTCAACATAATTATATTTCCACCAAAGAATTGGCTCTAGGCAATCCAGTCTGTAGGTAGGGTACTTTTCTTTAATTTTCTTTTCTTTGCTTTTCCCTGTTTCACTCATCCACATTTATTTTGCATCGCCTCCTCCACTTTTAGAGCACTGAAAACTCTCTGCAACTAGCATTACTCACTCTACACATACAACCCGACAGGTGAGCTCTAAAATAAAACTATCTTATCAGAAATCTTCCCAGTTACCCACAGCTGTCACACGTGTGAGTGAGCCTGTGCTTTTAATACTGTTTCCTTTCTGTTTGAGTGAGGAGCCTTACTCTGAACAGAGCACTTTTCTCTCCACCTGACCCAGATTCACCCACACTGAAAGCTGAAATGTGCACAATAACTTACTGAAATACAGGAGCAATATGAGAGGAGTCATTGTGGTTTTGTCCACCTGTCACTCTAACCCTAATAGTTCTCTTCCTTTCATTTTCCCTCTGGGTTTTTCACTTCTCCAAACCACTGCTACTTGACCTATGACACTGACAGTGAAGAGCAGGCTGTGCTCAGAGATCTGCATGTTCCTCAGGAAACGAAGTGAGGCAGCCAAGCCTCCAACAGGGAGCATGGGTTTCAAAGGAAAAGGCAGTTGCTAAGGCATTTGGATGATTTATATTTCTTTTGGTTTCAACACACACATGTATTTCAAAGTTTACTCTCTGAGTATTTAAACCACATGGGCAAGTAGTCATGCAAAGAGAGCCTATCAATTCTATTGTGCATAAATTCTACTTGAGTGAATTTCAGAGCTCAAGCTGAGGGCCAGCTCATATGCCTGGCAGAAAAGGACATTTAACTTCTGGCAGTGGAACAGTTATTTCTCTACAAAATCAATAATTTATAGGGGAAAGAGAGGTTGCATAAAACTAAGAGTAACAGGAAAACAGTAAAAGCTCTAATACAAATGTCAGAAATAAATCACTCTTTCTTCTTCTACGCTAGAAATTTAATTCAAAGATTCTTACATCCAGATTAATGGAAATAAACCACCAAGATTATAACTATGTGGCATGCACATGCAAATACTAAGTTCTTATCCAATTGCCTCAGCAAGTAGTTGCTCTATGAGGGCAAAGATGCAGATGAACAAGGAAATTTTAAGATTGAAGCATACTTTGAGACTAAGTGATCTGATTTAATCTACATTGTCCTTGCCTTCAACTGACCTTGTTAGTGTCTCCATAGGAGAACTCTGTTCATTCACTGCAATCTTATTTGGTTGGGTCAAAGAATCAAACTTTCCCACTTGAAGATCAGAGTTAACAGCAGAGTTACCTGGTTTCAGGAGAGAAAAGTAAGGTGTCAGGAAATTAGTACTGATGCCTGAGTTTCAGCATGGAAAAATCCAATCCATGGTGATCTCACAGTCAGCTGAATTAGTAGAATCTAGATCTCACAGCAGCACTGCAAAGATTCTACCCATCCTACATTTCAGTAGAAAAATGTAGAAGAAACTTCATGTAGTAAAAGCTTTCTAAAAGTAAAAGCTTTTGCTCGTGTGCAAAACTTTTCTTTGCTTCTTCCCTCTTTGAAAAAACTTTTCTTCATCTAAACAGCAATCCAGCTTAAAGCTATTAGTGTTAGAAATTTGATTTTCGGAGTATTGTGCAATTTTTGAAATTGCTTTGTCCAACATAATATGAAATTAAATAGCACAAAATAATTAAAAATTTAGCAAAACTGCAAACACAGAAAATGCCAGCCAATTGTAAACAAAAGACCCAGATTTCAGATGGCAAAAATATGAACAATTGTCTTCAGAAGGATCCATAGAGGGAAGGGAAGGTAGATGATGGTAGAAGGATAGCAGATACTAATCCTACGCCTTATGCCATCCCTGCATGAAACAAAAGGGGAAGATGTGACTAATAGGAAAAGCTAGGGTATCCTACACTATGTTTGCCCCAGGTGGAATTTCTTGACCCTTAATATGTCTTCAAGATGCCTTAAGATCACAGAATAAACCAGACTGGAAAAGAGCTCTGAGATCAAGTCCAACCTATGGTCAAACACCATCATGTCAACTAGACCATGGCACTAAATGCCACATCCAGTCTCTAACCTTTAAGCACCTCCATGGACAGTGACTCCATCACCTCCCTGAGAAGCCCATTTTAATGTCTAATCACTCTTTCTGTGAAGAAATTCTTCCTAATGTCCAACCTAAGCCTTCCCTGCTGCAGCTTGAGGCCATTTCCTCTTGTCCTGTCATTTGAGAGAAGAGGCCAACCCCCCACCTGGCTACACCTCCTTTCAGGTGTTTGTAGAGACCAATAAGGTCTCCCCTGAGACTCCTTTTCTCCAGGCTAAACAACCCCAGCTCCCTCAGTTGATTCTTATAGGACTTGCTCCAGACCCTTTCCTAGTTCCACTGCCCTTCTCTGAACTCACTCCAGCACCTCAATGTCCTTCCTGAATTCAGGGGCACAGAAATGGACACAGGATTTGAGGTGTGGCCTCACCAGTGCTGAGCACAGGGGGATGATCACAGCCCTGGTCCTGCTGGCCACACTATTGCTGATACAGGCCAGGATCCCACTGGTCATCTTGGCCACCCAGCCACACACTGGGTCATGGTTAGCCACTATTGACCAGCACCTCCAGGTCCTTTTCTGCCTCGCTGCTGTCCAGCCACTCTGTCCCCAAACTGTAGTGCTGCATGGAGTTGTTCTGGCCAAAGTGTATGACCCAGCACTTTTTGAACCTCATGCTGTTGGTCTCAACTCATTCAACCAGTCTGTCCAGATCCCTCTACAGAGTCTTCTTACCCTGCAGCAGATCAAAAGCTGACTCAACTTAGTGTAGTCCATGAATTTGTTAAGAATAACTCAATCCCATCATCCAGACCATCAATAAAGATATTAAACGAGACTTGGCCAACCGTGAGCCCTGGGGGACACCACTGGTGACCAGATGCCAGCTGTATGCAGCACCACTCATCCCCACCCTTTGGCGTGGAACATCTGGCCATCCAGCTAGTTCCTAACCCAGCAGAGAGTGCTCCTGTCCAAGCCAAGGGCTGCCAGCTTTTCCAGGAAAATGCCAGGGGAGATTGTGCCAAAGGTTTTGATGACAAGCAATGTCCAAAACAGTATAAAGATGAAGATAGTGCGTGTCACATCTTACTTGAGCTGGTGCACTGTGCTAACCTGGTAAGTATGAAATAGACTTACCAGGTTAAGAGATTAGGTTTTGACTAATCATAAAATAAATCAAAACCTAATCTCTTAAACTCATTCAAAGAATCCCAGACAGAATTGAGAGATGCTGCCAGATAGCACTGCTCCACAGAAACACAATGTTAGCTTTCACAGATCCTGAGCAGATAAAGCATTGTCTGGAAATGGTCAGACTCACACCCAAACATTTGTAAGTACTTGGGCATGTTCATACAAGCTAGCTTCAGGCTCTGCATTAAGACCAAAACAAAGAGAGATCCATGACTTTCAGAGGAACTTCTGCTGTGAGCATAGTCAGCTGACTTCTCTTTGTCTGAAGCAACCATCTTCTGTTTGTAGTAAGATACTTGTGGTGGCACCAGTGGGGCAGGCACTATGCAGCACATAAAGAAAGGCTCATAAAAACTCACAGTTCACAGAGGAAAAGAAAAGGATGAAAGATAATTATACACAGAAACTCATGGTCTTAACCATGGCCTATGTTCCTCCGATGATGTGAATGTTTAAGAGGTCTTTAAAACATCTGTTTATATTTCTGCAAATGGAAATTATTTCTTGGTGATGCAGCTTTTGTCCAGCAGTTTTGTCGAGATCTCACTCATGCACTCTAACAAAGGGTGACCTGGCAGTGAGGCAAATAGTGGTAAAGAAAGGATAACGACCAAAGAAATCTGTGCTATAGCTTGAGCTGCAAAAAAGATTTGGTGATTACTTGTAATACCAGCTTATGCTAATGCTCCAGTAGCTCCTATGAAAGCTTACAGATGTAAAATCAGTACAAGATCATCCTCAATTTCTTTTGGCAAAACTTGGAATCAAAGATAAAACAGAGATGTGTATAGGGCCCAAGTGATGACTGCAGTGCCTTCTATTTGTAATGAAATACTTAAAGCTTATCCCAATTATTCATTAGACTAATGAATAATTAAAAACTAATTCTGTTCCTCTGTTCCTCCTGGAGAGTCACCTGATGCCAGCTATTAAATTACGTATAGTAGAAGGGGAGTTCTTAAGTTACCCAGCAAATGTCAGAGCCAGAAGTAGATATTCAGCAGTGTACAAAGTATCACCACCTCACAGTTAATGCAGTTTTATGGGAATAGGCTTTATTTGTCATATCTGGAAAACAAAAATTGCAGCTGCACAGGCCGACATAAATATTCAAACTGTTAATGCATTAACACAAGTGACAGTACCAGATTGCAAAGCTTAGCATAAAATCACAAATAACTAAATATGGTGTACAGCATTGCTTTTCTGAGCAATCAAAAACTTTGCATAATATTATAGCACAGCTGGTTAGTAGCTCATGCCATGTAATTTAAGTCTCCTTAATAGATAAGAAGAACTTTGAAGCATTCTCTAATGAAATATCCCTTTGGTTCCAACAGTATCAGGAATAAGTTCTCTCTTAGGTTTTCTCTGCTTCCAAGCTCATTGATTCATGACAGAGAAAGTAATGATTTCTGTAAATTATTATAAGCATTTTCACATTTATCATACAATATGAAAAATGGGTAATATTCCATGCCCTTGAGCAGCTGTGCAATGTATATTTTAGGTCAAACACTTGATGGTATGTGAATATTCACAATAGAAAGTTAATAGCTTACACATTCAGAGCAGTGCGAAAGAAAGAGACAATAAAAGTTCCTCCATTACAGGAATTAGGCAAACCCAGCACACTTGACTTGTTGTGAGAGGTGATACTGTCCCAGAAACAACTTTATTACCTGTCATGTTGAGATCCAGAGCCATAAAAATCTCATTTCCCCCCGTAATTTCTGACATGCTCAATAGCCCTGGTAATTGAAGTACACTCCTAGGACTCTTTTAGCAGGCTGAGATGGCTTACCAGCTATGGCAATTAAAATCAGTAATGTGAATGGAAAAAGAAATTAATTAATCAGCAGTATATTAGATAAGTAACAAATAACAAAAATAATGTTTTGGTGCAGAAGGAAAAATTTCAATACAAAATGTGCCATATAATGTGTGCAAAAATAGCAGGGTGCAAAAAGTATTCTTGAGACTGGACTTTGGTATATGTTCCCATACATAAAATAAATCATATGCATCTTCCTAGCATTCAGATGTGAAAAAACTACTTGGAGTTATGATAATAACTGAATGTTTCATTCTGTGAGGAATTAATATTTTCAGCAACAGTAGCCAACACTTTATGGTGATCAGATAAATCATTGCAATATATACGAGCTAAAGAAGAACAGACAGTATGTTTTCTTAATTTATTCATTCATCTATTCATAATATACATTGATGCATTGATGTTAAGACATATAAAACATTAGAAGAAACAGATGGGTGTCTGGGGCTGTGAATCTTTTCCTTTGTTTTGATCATTAAATTCTACCAATAGAGCCAAGATTAAATTATGTACTTCCATTTGCAAAAATATGATATAAAAACATTCTGTTCTGGTACAAAACATAAATGGTAAATTAATTCACCAAGCCATTGTGTAGACTCTTTGAAAAACATGTTGAAGACATAAACTATTCATAGAATACCCTGGAGAACAATGTGTTATGCTTAAGAAATGATGAATTTTATGCTGGCCACTGCATTAGCAGTCAGTTAAGTATTTTCTTAGTTAGACCCTTGAGAATTTAGCAAGTAATTAATGATCATGAAAGATGAGAAGATTCATTATAGACCGTGCACGTCTTTCCAAGATATGTCATTTTTCAGGTTTGTCATAAAGCAGCACCTATGGCATTAAAAACTTACGCAACAAGAACTATAGGCTTAAGAAACAAACTTACCAAGGGACTGGAACACTGAAATGTGAAAGGCTGTAACACACACATTTCACAAGGCCATGACAGCCTTGAGGCAGTGTCTGTCCAGGTAGAGCTCCTCTGACTTCACAGGAGCTCTACTAGAGGGGCAAGCTGCCTCAAAAAAAGAAACAAACAGGATTAGACATTGCAATCCAAATTACTTACAAGAGATGTTGAAGAGGATAACGAACCTTAGCATCCTCAGCAATATTCTAAATATAAATTGGAACAAGATCTTGAATTTAGGTGTGGGTGCATTTTATAAACTGGAGCAGCTACAACAGAAGAAGTCGAACGTTGACTCTACGCTGCTGCACAGGGCGTGACCTCGAGGACAAATCCAGTCTATCCATATTTACCACCCACCTACCATGCTGGATCATATTAGGCAGACAAAACAGCTGGTACTCTTCCTGCTAGTGCCCCAACATCACATCCCCAAATTCAGATCACTTAGATGGGAAATGGGAACACCAGGTAGCAGGAAGATGAGGATACATTACCACCTTCTCCCTCCCTCTCTCCCTCCCTCCTTCTCCTCCTCTGAAATAAAATTGTAACCTGAAGAGACATGCTTACTGATTCCATGATTCTGTCATTTTTACCTTTTGTTCTGTCTTGGTACACCTACCACACAAGAAAACGAAACAAAACAAACACAAAAGCAAAAATAATACCACACTCTTAAAAAAAAAATAAAATTATTTTTTAACAAAGCGCCACCTTCTTGCACTAGAAATAATTAAACAAACAAAAAACCTGAAAATCCAAGAGAAAAAAGTAAAAACCTATAGGGAGCTGCTATTTTCTTTAAATCAGCCTATATCTTTGGGAGTTTGAAGTGATAATAATCCACAAAATACTATTCTTTTGGAAGGTAATTCCTTCCATACATACAAAGCTATGCAAAATGGAATTTGGCAGTGCAAGTAAAAGACTATTTTCAGCCAGGGAAATTATGCCTGGGGAACTACATTTTTTGCTTCCTCTGTCGCTGTCGTACTGGTTCTTGAAAATCTGGGCCATGTTGAAAATGGGCCATCATTCAACCTGCAGGCTCTGCTGTGCTGTTTCAGAGAACTTCTTGGGTTCTGTGAGAGCTGATCCAGTTTCAGCCAAGTGCACAGAGCATTTCACAGAGAGCAATAAATCTCTGAGCTGCTTGTCTACTGTTTGATCTTTTTGATTAACGTTATATGATAAAGGTGATGTTTAGGAAAAACAGTTCCTATGAAATTGGCTCAGTCTAGAAAATTCACTTATGTTACCCTTCAGTTACATCAAAGAAAAACCGAGATGGAGCTAATAACAGTCACCTTCACAGAAACACCCTGATAGTCTGGTTTAAAACAGAGAAGATCATGGGCCTTCTTTCTTCTCTATAGAGATGAAAAGATTTCCTCTTGAAAATCAAGGTACTGATTTGAGGAAGTTTCTATAACCTGCCTAGATGCTGAGTGTTCATTTGATGACCCAGGCACAAACATACAGAAATCAATAACAACCACCAGGTATTTAGAAACACATGGCAAGCACCTTACTTGGTTGCTCATAATTCTCAGAATATATTCACAAGCTGTTATATGTTGCCCAGCAGTATATTGTCCTCACTGGAGTGCTCACTGAGATAATAATCTGTTCCTATGGCCAGCATCACTGATGGAAAAAAGACCTAAACAAAGGGCACACACACACAGTGCTATAAATGAGAGGATCAGCCCTAAAACCACTCTTCTGAGGTGAAGTCAGGGAGCAGAAATAGGGGGGGGGGGGGCTGAGCCAACAGCTGAGCAGACCCCTGACAGGGTCTCAGTACAGAGGCCAGAGCCAGGGGCCAGGAACAGGGTCCATGGACAGACAAGGTAAACAATAAGCCAGAACTCACAGTGTAGTTTAGGGCCAGCACTAAGTGCCCAGGGCTGAGTCAAAATAGGGCTCCTGCACCATGGGAAGGGGGATGCACAGGTGGGGATTTCAGGTGTGGATGCTCAGGGCAGTTAGGACCTACCAGAACCATCCCCGGTGTCACTGGAGTCGTGACTTTGAGAAAAAAAAGATTTCCTTGGTAGCTTCCAGTTTTCTGCTGTTTCCTGCCAAAAGGCCAGTGTACTTACAGGAAATACATGCAAAGTTTGAAAATTAAAAACAGACTCCAGCTCATATGTTCTTGTAAAGTCTGATAAATTAGAGACACGTGGCCAACTTCTTTGCTTTTTTTTCATCTTGTTAATGTCATATCTATAATGAAAATTTACATATGGAAAATGAGGGAAATCCTACAACTAATTTTCATCAACAAGCTTATATACACTTGTGGTTTTTATTGTTAGAGGTACCCTTAGTATAGGCCAAGGTGACCAAGATTTTAGGAGGAAGCAGAGTCTCAGTAAAAGCTTGAGTATTTGTTGGCCCAAAGAAGGACATGGACTCCAGAAGTTTGGTTATAAAAAGAGAGCCAAGATGACCTGTTTAATCTTTCCTTTCCTTTCCTTTCCTTTCCTTTCCTTTCCTTTCCTTTCCCCTATATTCCTTTTTATCTGTGAGAGGATGAAATAATACTTTAACATGGCATGCTTATTGTCTTCCTGACAAAATTATTATGCATAATATCTGTGTTTGACTTGTCTACTGGTCTGCCCCGCAGGCAGTAGATCGCCCTGCTATACTCTAGGAATCTCTTACCTTGATATTTTGCTTACCCTTTGCTG
This sequence comes from Tichodroma muraria, assembly GCA_013390105.1. Classification (NCBI taxonomy): domain Eukaryota; kingdom Metazoa; phylum Chordata; class Aves; order Passeriformes; family Sittidae; genus Tichodroma; species Tichodroma muraria. The sequence goes on from WAAG01073721.1 coordinate 19,965, forward strand.
CCTGAATTATTTACAGCGTTTCTATAGGAGAAAAATGTATGGATTAACATAGACCCTGCCTATTTTGTCAAAAACGAGATCTCTAGATCCATGTTACAACCTTACTTTTGACTTAAGCCCCTGTCAGGGTCACATAGACTCAAGGGCCTTCACCACTTACCTACTTTGTCAAATGTATTTCATTATTTCCATTCTGACAAGACAAATTAATAAGGCCATTGTTTAGATTTGTTTACCATCTCTTTGATCAATAACTACGTTCAATGTTGACATTCATTGCCAGCAGAGATGGGATAATTAGAATAGGAATGTAAGTGCTTCTAATAAATTGCTTTGCAATCAGGAGTAATCTTGGGAACAGAATTAGGAAACCACTTTCTTCTGATTCCAGAGAACATCCCTGTGTTGTACGCCAAAAAGGAAAAAAATGAAACTGTGCAAAGCCAGACATTTAAACTATCATTTTATTAGAAGAAATTACAAGAGTGCATAAGACGTAGGCCACAAAAGGAGACTGGAAAAAGTGATTTGTGTAAAATTAATTCTTTTCATCATCTTGTAGTTACATGAAGCAATATATTTTAATTGGCTGGATACAAGAACCTATATTTTGCCTCTTTTCCTACTTCCCTTTTAACTATAGTGTTAGCCTTCTTTTATGAGACCAAAGATGGCAGGGTACCAGCAGAGCAACGAAGAAAATACCTAACCTTACATGTAGTGTGGGGGCTCAGTCAGGGGGCTGAGTCTTACCAGAATGAAAGGGAGAGGGCAGAATAATATTTTTGTATTGCAGGCTATCCAGGAAGAATTCTCACACACAAGGTTGGTGAATTAGCACCCCAAGGACCATTGGAGGGCGCAAAAAAACTAAAATAAACCAAAACTAAGGCATAGGAAACTACTGGTTCCCGAAGGAAGGAAAAATCCAAGAAATAAGAAAAAACATTATGTCTTTTTCAGTGAGGGAACTTTCCACCAAATAAAAGTAAATACAACCCCCTTTTTTTCATAATCAAGAAGTGGAGAGACAAGTAAATGTGTTACAAACCACTTAGGCAAGATTTATTGACAAGAGCTCTGTACTGTGAGGAGGCCTGGACCTCTGATCCAGAGCAAGGATCATTATTTCTTTGTGGAAAGTGGAAACAGAGAATGTTCTAAGTCCTGACAACTGTAGCTTGATTGAATGAAACATTGCAATAAATAATGTCATATCCATTTTTTCCTAAGCTTCTATTTTAGGAAATACAGAAGGATGTCTCCTGATTAATATAATGTAAAAAATCAATAATTAAATATTTAAGTAGATGTACATTTTAAGTCATAGCTTCCAGGTCTCAACATCAGCCAGCCACTGAGATACAAAGCAGCATTTCTGAGCAGCCTTTCTGAGCAACAATTTCAAGCCCTTTTGTATCAGATCACAGATAGCTCATATATTTACATCCTTTGTTATCAAAAATTATTGTTTTGTCACTTTTCTCATAAATACTTCTTTTATTAGTGACAATAAAGCACTGGAGGGAACATTAAAGGAGATGCCAAGGATATTTATAGTACTGTGAATGTGAGAACCAGAAAGGAGAAGGGCAAGACCGCACAGGGGTAGGAACAGGAACTTACAGAGATGTGTATGCTCCAAGTGGAACAGATGAAGGGTGCAAAGTTATACCAAATACTTCATTTTTAATTTGTCCAACTACTCAGTGAACAACTTTATCTGTAACCAGCAAAGACAGATTTAGAAGTTCTCTCAGAAGTTGTCTGCTATCCATTAGCAGGTGAAATACAGTGTCGATGCTTTTTTGTATCTATTTTACTTTAAATTCAGGTATCTTCTGATATCAATTGTTATATGAAAAGGATGGGTTTGCCATTAAAGAAATACACTAACTCCATGTTTAAATTCACAGCTTTCACGACACTGATTTTCTGTTTCCATTAAAGAAGCAGCCCAAGGTTCTTTAGTTAAGAATTAGTTAAAATTTCACCTTTTCCCTGGTGTAGATGGAGGAAAACATTTTAGCATAAGAGCTTGCTTAAAATGAAATATAATCAATGAGATCCAATAGGATTAATTCATCTAACTTACCTTGCCTGCAAACACAGCATAATTAAGGTGAAGGCTACATTATATTAGACCTTTATTAGCCAAGCCTGATCCAGGTCAAAGTCATTCAAAATTAAGCCTTATTGCAGGCAGTTTAAAAGCCCTAGAATAAGGCTTGACAAAACAGTGTGTATTTTGAAAAATTAAAAAAAAATAAAAAAATTAAAAAGAGAAGCATTTGGAATAAATTCCAAGCAATTTTTTTCAGATGTCCTTCATTGGAATAGAAAGAAGTGAAAAAAGGTCCTAAGGTAACAAAAAATTTTAACTGAACCCAAATGAGATGTTTTATCTCCCTTTATTCTTTAGCATATTCCTAATGTTATTACTACTTTTAGCCAAAATAAATCAAGATGAATTTAGTTAAATGCAGTAGTGAAGCATGATTTTGGAATGTAATTGAAAGAGCACTTTGAAAACATCAGAACAAAGCATTTTCACTTTTCAGAAAGAATCCCGATTTCACAAACATTTTCAACAAGATCAAAACTGCAGTTTTCCTGTAAAAGTACTGTTCACCTAAGAAATGTCCCTGACCTGCACCCTTGGACACTCTTACGCCAGGCTGGAGAGCGAGAGCTTTGCTGAGCCTTCCACGGGGTAAAGGGGGACATCACTTGTGAACTCTTCCCACCCTGAAGAGTAGACAGTGCAGGGATTTAGCTCAAACCATGTCTGTACTGAGGACTGAGGCAGCACAACCTGCCCCTGACCACATATGTCCACACAAAGACATGTGTGTGTGTGTGTGTGTGTG
>WAAG01073730.1:0-12929 GCA_013390105.1 Tichodroma muraria
GATACTCCAGAAAGCAGGCTATGCAAAACCAGGTCATTATTTATCAGGGTGGTTCATGCTGTTTGTGAAGTCCCTCTGTATTTTCTCTAACAGCAGAGCTGGAGAGGGTTTCAGGCGCAAGCAGATAGATGCCGGTGCTGCAGTCTGCTCCTCTTCCTGCCCAGCTGTGCCATGGTTTGTGGGTTTAACCCAGACCAGATCCTTGAGATGTTCAGGGCAAACACAAACAAATACTCCACAACCCTTGTTGNTTCTAAACAAAAAAAACCACCTCCCAACAAAACCCCAGTCATTTTAGTAATCCAATTTGCTGCAGGGTCCTACTAGCTGTTACAAAACATGGATGGAGAGACCCACGGGAGACAGGAAAAAGCCCTCTCTGCAAGAGCTGGATACCAGCAGGCAGCAGAAGAAATCTTTTAAGCTGCCTTTGTATCCAAAGAAATGACATAAAATTGTACCCTAAAACTGTAACAGATGCTGCCATGTTGAAAACTGTGTTAGTAAGAAGCTTTTCTTGGTCTGTCCAGCCCTTCCATCCCCCTTGCTACTTTTAACCTTGGTCCATTGCTGGTAACTGGCAACAGAGACTCCAAAAGCAAATTATTCACTGCTGTTTTAAATGCCCTGAATTGATTGCCCCTGAAAATACATCTCCATTAACTACAGGTGGAGCCTGGAGTCTTAACTTCCCTCCTCATAGTTTGACCTCAGCTAGACACATTAAGTAAGCAGCAGCAATATCCTCCCCCAGCCTTCCCAAGGCAGAGACCTCTTCCAAGGCAGATTAGTTTCAGCAGGGAAAACGCCCAGGTATTTTAGGGTTCCCGCTTTGTGCAGCTGACGGCAATGATGCCAAGCAGGTGTGGCTCTTATCAAAGGCCCCCAGTGTAGGCATCACAAAACTACAAGTTCTATCACTGAGCTAGAATCTTTAAAATTATCTTACTGGAAGACCCAAGACATGTTTTTCCTGTTGGGGGTGGGAGGGGAGAGAGGCTCCATGTTTACAATAAAAACCAGATTGCCTCTAGACAGCTGTCTCTAGCAGCTTCTTAAAGAGGAACAGTATACTAAAGGCAAGGAAGAGGAAGTAAGAAACAGGCTTGTCTCCTGTCTGTATCTTTATGGCATATAATAAATATTCAGAAGACTATTTTTAAAATTATTTGTTTTCTAGACTGAGAGCTAGGGACACTGAAATTGCTACTTCAGTTTTCACCTGCTGTAACAGAGAAGAACATGAGGTATTGGTAAAGCAATAAGTGAAAATTCTTTCAGAAGAAAGAAATAACATGGGTACAGTTTCCTTTGTAGATCGTTTTTTCTGCCACAATTAAACATAGGTTAGAATTTACAGTACTTTGAAAGACAATCTCAACAGTTAAGTCTTCTGATACATTGAATAATTTAAATGGTTGCTTTCATGAAACCAAAGGCAAGTCAGATGTAACCTGAATAACTTCCTGAGCTTCCATCAACTCTTCTACACACAGGCATCCACAGAGCAACGCTACAAGCGTAAGGCAGCAGTACACAGAAACCACTACAGAATTCAAACATACCAACTTCACTTTGATGCAATTAACTCATCTCATCATAAAATCTCTACTGGTCCAAAATACACAACAGGAAGCCTGTGTACCTCAAAAGACACACATGTGAATGAAAACCAACTGAAGAAAAAGAAAACCAACTGTTCGTCAAAATGTAGTCCCACCTAGTGTATGCATTTGCCTTTACACCATAGAAACCAATTCTGTGTAGTTATTTTGGCATTAAAATTTTACCACATGCAATTTCAGGTACCCCTGAGAAGAAAGATAGAGAGAAGGCTCTCAGGACTCCTGAGTTTAACTCTTAATATTAACTCTTAACAACTTAATATTAATGAGGGAACACATATCCTGTAACTTTTGCAAGGAGGGAGCAACTTTCAAAAATTATGTCTCTCTGCTCACTTAAGCCTACTTTGTCCTCTTAACGGCTGATCCCACTGCACTGATGCCCCCGGCAAGAACACCAATTCAGAGATGGTCACTGGTACCACTTTCCTCAGTTGCCTCTAACTCTGCTCACACACTACACCCCAGTGCCCACGATGCCTTCACTGCACAAACGCTTCCAACATTTGCTCCTGTCACTGGAAGGAGGGGCTGAAAGCTCATGTCCTGAAAAGTGGGCTCTCACTAAAGCCCATAATGTACCGCTGACTTGCCGAACTCATGTTCTAACTGGCCACACAGTGGTGTCAGCTGGCTGTGCTATGAGCTTCCTTACTTGTAGGACTTTCCAATCTGCAAACTTTCAAAACTGTCTGTATGGTACAGTCTTAACAAGCAGGGAAAGGGTCAGAGATTTAAAAGATGACATGCATTAAAAATTCCTAAAATAGAGGATTAAGGAACTGACTGGTATGAGAAGGTCTGTTCTCTTAGCAGTGACTTTTGCAACATCATGGTTACAGCTCTTTGGTTTTATTCTGTTCTTTTGGTTAGTTTTGTCTTCAGGATGGCTAGGTTTGCATTCATGTATCTCAGAAGACCTCTTTAATCATAATCTCTAAAATCAGAGGCAAATGGAAGCAAAACTCAGTGCTAGGGTATGTGATGGTTTGCTTAGCTTTCACAGAATTGCATTTGAATACAATTCTGTTGAAATTAGAAGACATAATTCACCCAAGCTTAGTCTCCAGAAACAAATGGGAAAGACTTTGACAATGTCATAAAAACTTGCTTTCCAGCTGGTTGGGAACACAGTATCAAAACCTTATTTTGAAATTTTTCATGTAAATACACTAAAAAAAAGTGAAACTGCAATGCAGACCTGACAAAAACACTAAAATTCTGAAGTTTTCTTCCAATTGGAAAAGAAACAACATTTCAAAACTTTACATCTTATTTACAAAACAATTTGTTTCTACAGAGTTTTTCTCATGACCTTAGACTTCACGTCTGGTGGTGAGTTTACTAAATCCACCAAAATATACCATTTTTATCCAGAGAAGAATGGTGCACCAGCAGGCAACTCCCTGTCCCCACCCTATCCCACAGGAAGAGTTAGAACAATAGTTGTCCCACTGCTCTCCTTCATTCTAGCCCAAGCTGCCTACTGCTAACACCTCAGATGTGAAACAATAAGGGGTCTTTTTAATCACTTGTAAATGTGGTTAAGTTCAAACATCACTAAGCATCTCTAATTTCACAACAGGTTCTGCAACTTGAGTGTCTCCAACAAAACAAACACATACACTGACCTCCTGAATTACCTATTTTTTCCATCTGTGTCAATTCAAAATATGAAATGCTGAAGAGCAGTTTCATAACTGACCACGTTGCACTTATTTTACAAAAATCCTTAACATTTTTTCTTACTTCTCTAATCCCATATCTATGCTGATTGTCTAGCTGAAAGTGTTCTGATGTCCTTTAGTTTGTAAAACCTATGCTTTGCTACGACCCTCACTTATCCCTCCCGCACGGTGTGACTGTACCGAAAATAGCCTGCCCCTTCCTTCCTTCCTTTCCTTCCTATCCTTCCTTCCCTTCCTTTCCTTCCCTTCCCAAGGGATCTGCACCAGGATGATAAAGGGAAGCAGGGACCTGGGTCTGCTCTGCTGCACCTCTCCCAGCAGGTGTCAGTGCCCCTCTGTACCTGCCACTTGCATGGGGCCAGGGCTTCTCTTCGGGTTTGTTCTGCTGACCTTTTCCTTGATGTCAGAGAGCCTGAAAGAGAGGAGGGCTTCTGTCTTTCACCCCGGCAAGATCAATGTCAGGTCAGAATTAAGTTGCAGGAGGGGACACACAGGAGGGACAGGATGCCATCCAGAGGGACATGGGCATGTTTGAGAGGTGGCCTATGCAAACCCCATGAAGTTTGACAAGTGCCAGGTCCAGCAACTGGGTAAGGGCAATCCCAAGCACAAATACAGACTGGGTGGAGAATGGAGGGAGAGAAGCCCTGTGGAGAAAGACCTGGAGGTGTTGGTGGAAAAGACCCAGCCATGGGCACTCACAGCTTAAAAAGTCAGTTGTATCCTGGGCTGTATCCAAAGCACCATGGCCAGCAGGGCCAGGGAGGGGATTCTGCCACTCCGCTTTGCTCTGGTGAAACCCCACCTGGAGCGCTGCATCCAGCTCTGGGGTCCCCAACAGTAAAAGCACATGGACCTGTTGGACTGATCCCAAAGGAGGCCACAAAGATGCCCAGGGGGCTGGAACAGCTCTCTTCTGCAGACAGGCTGAGAGAGTTGGGCTTGTTCAGCCTGGAGAAAGTTCCAGTGAGACCTTTTTACAATGTCTTCCAGTTCCTAAAGGGGGCCTACAGGAAAGCTGGAGAGGGACTTCTTACAGTGGCATGTAGTGACAAGACAAGGGGGAATGTCTTTAAATAACAGAGGATAGGTTTAAATTGGATATTAGGAAAAAAATTCTTCAATGTGAGGGTGATGAGGTCCAGAGAAGTTGCCCCATCTCTGGAAGTGTTCAAGGCCAGATTTGATGAGGCTTTGAGTAACCTGGTCTAGTGAAAGCCATGGCCATGGTAGGGGGGCATTGGAACTAGATGATCTTCAAGGTCCCTTTCAATCCAAGCCATGATCTGTCTGAGGATTATACTCATTTTCTGTGGCAGGCTATAGTCGTTCTCTATGGAAATTTTACGCCTATCGGAAATAATACAAATATTTCAATCCAGAAAATTTCCTTTGCTCGTTCTGTCCCTCTTGCCTGTGCTGAAGCCACTATTCATGGGCGAAACAGGGAATAGGGAAATAAGGGTCATACAGGAAGCAATTTTTAAAGCAAATCAGGACAAATCTCTGCACCCCCATCACCATACACATTCTCACAGGACTAACTTCCATGCAAGTTCTCCAGGCTCTGTTTAAAGCTTCTGAGCAGTCAAGAGCTATGGGAAGGGGTGGAGCATTTGTTTCAATTTGAACTACTCCAGCAGCAATTTCAAGAGCACTGGACAAGCCAGGTTTGAAAACATGCCTCAGAAAGGAAGGTACCACATCCTCTTTGCATCTCCTTTCTCAAATGCTGGCCAGAAACCCATGGTCAACCACGACCACAGTGATGCTTCTTTTCCACAGTATTCTGGCTGTGGACCGGCCCACTTCATAGTCTGCTTTCACAGCCTCACTCCATTTTATTTTTAAGTAATAGGGAAAACATAGTCATAAATTACTACCCAAAAATCACTTCTGCACTGAAATTTGGCTCCAATTTCCATGTAGGAAGTTTGAAATGTTAAGATAATTCATTGTTCAAAGTCAAATGGTCTTAATCTGATCCTTTTAAGTACTTCTGATTGCAAATCAGTATTAAGTTTTCTTGGTTTTGAAAGCTTTGCTAATGTAGATGCTAATTGTCATGGAATTTTGCAAGCCACAAATATACTTCTCACAGGTTTTCAGATGTCTATTAAGCTTCTCTATCACTCTTTTTAGCCCTTGAAGATATGCCAAAACACAGTATTAAATTACATAGTTTCCCAACTGCATCCTGACATATGTCGAATGATGTACCTTTTAGAGTTCTGTACAGAGCAAGTCATAAGAAGTTAAGTATTTCCATGCTGCAGAACAAGCAGGAATTTTTGTTAGTACCTTTCTGTTTCCTTGCTGATTTCAAAATACTCATGAGATGCTAAAAATCACCCTTTTTTTTTCTTCCAGAAGTCAGACTGGATAGGAAATTAGAAATCTCTGCTTCCAAGACAGAATTGCTCCTATTTACAAATCCCCTAGAACGTTGTGCTTAAAGTAAAAAACCACCACTCACCTTTCAGAAAGGTACTCAACAGGTGATCTCTACATTGTCCTTAATCTTAGCTTTCCTCATTTCCTCTTCCCTCCCTGGCCTCACCTCAATTTATTTTTAGCATTATCAGGTCTAATTCTACTCTTGGTTGATTTCAAAAGAAGAGACTAAATGAGAGTTATTTCTTCAATAAATCAAAGTTATTTCGGTGTGTTGGGCCATGTCAACTGCAAACAAAATCCTTCTTGGGACAGTTCTATAACTCTTCAAGGACGTGCTTTGGAGTAACCCAGGATAATATAGCAAAGACTGTTGCAGAGGGTCACAGTATTCCTAGAGCATTCTGAAGTGTTTTACAAATTGTCCATTCAGTAGGCTGGAGATCACAGAACACAGAACTCAGTTAAATCCTAAGCAGTGAAGCCGTAAGATGCCTGCTGCTGTGCACAACCCTTGGAAAAGGAGCAACTTAATGCTACCTCCTTGACTTTATCACTCTAATCATGTTCAAGTCAAAAAGCAGGACTAGAGGTCCACCTTAAAAATCAGTTACTTGCTGAATGTTCATGGACAAAAAAATCCCCAACAAAAACCCCACACCCAAAACTTTCACAGTATCTTAAATCATGTCTGTTTGCATGTCTCTTCCGTTACTTTCCTCTGAACATCCCACCACACAACCCTCCCACCATTTCATCCTTCTCACTTACATCACCGTAATTACAGCCCTGGCTGATCTCCTTTGTGCTGATCTTGAGATTCTTTCTTTGGTCTTGCCACCTACTCATTTCTGATTCTTCTCAGATAACAGAACGCTTGTCTCCTTCCCAGACCTCCCACCCTCCTTCTCCCTCTTCCTTACACCATCCATGCGACTAAGAAAGCTATTCTCAAACTTATTATCTCCATCCAGTAAAGACTACAACAGCTCTGCTGTGGGCCTGGTAAGATATAATGCTTGTGGGCAAAACATTCTTTGGATTAGGCTTGCAGAGGGCAAGAGTCTTAACCTTCAGAAGTTTACTTTGAAGTCTGGCTGATTCAGGTTCCCTAAATCGTTCTGTGAATCTACTTCCAGCAAGAGCACATCTGTACATCTCCAGTGCAAATCATTCACTCAGCATGAAACTCTTAGTGAGGCTGCCTTCACGTGCATATATGGAGTCAACAGCACACTTCCCCTTCCCTGAAGAACTTACTGCTGTTCTCAGAGCCTGTGTTACAAATTGCCTGAAGACAGAGAGACAGGTATTGCCAACAGTTTCCACACTGTCACAAAGCCTAAGAGGACACAGGAAGGCAGGAGTGTAAAGGTCAAAGGGAGAGAAAACCCCACACTCAGAACATTCAACCTGTAATGCCAAAAATGCAGAGAAACTCGAACAAAAGTAGTTCAGCATAGGCAAGTTTGTAAGGCATCCAAGAAACCAAATGCTCCCTGTTTTTTAGCTGTCATTTGAACCTTAGTTGTATTCCAATCCCAATCAAATGCTCTGCATCAATCAGATAAAATTATGGGTATTTTGCCTACTGGTACTGTGTTAAGAGAAAAGTGAAAAATACTCAAAACATTCATGGGCCTGGGTAACTAAGCTGAAATGCCAATTAAAAAACTCAAGGTTAAAGCACTTTATTTTTCAGTAAGTATAATGCTCTAAGTAATGATATTTTACAGCTACATTTGTTGCACAGGCTACAGAACCCCAACATTGCAATCCACATCTCAAATCAGCATGACTCGGGCACATTGCAAAGGGCAAGGCTGCCTGCTTGCCTGAAAAACTTCTGCTTATTCAGAAGAAAAAAAGAACACACATTTTGCCTTTTCACTTTACTTCAGCTTTAAAAAAAACAAACCACCAAAGTCTTGTCTTAACCAAGTCTAAACTAACCAGCATAATGGCATAACTTCAGAAGAGGCTTGAATCATTCTGACTGGTGACTGACACACTGCACACAGGAAACTGAAGTTGGCTTTCTCAGGCTGAAAGTCCAAGCAGAGCAGGGGGCCAACAGGAGCCTGCTTTGCTGACTACTCTTGAGTGCTACGGGGAACCTGTGGCCAAACAAGGCAGACGACGAGGACAGAGCCCATTTCTGACACAGTGTGTAGGTCATTTTGAAAAGTCTTTTTCTTTTTTTCATGATTCCTGGAATTCTTGTGGATCTCCCAAGTGCAATCTGGGTTAATTAGACACTTTAGAAGCAACTATTATTTCAAATTAATGTCATTCTACTGGAAAACACACCACACTGAGAGAGGGAGAAGGACCAGCCTTCCAACACAGACACTGAGAAATCAGAATCTCACTGTGGTACTGTGTGCACTCTCACAAGCTGACTAGATGGTGTTATTGCACATGTGCAATCACTAGTCATCCCACCCTCAGCGCAGGTAATGCGAAATAAAGAAAGAAAACACATGCTGGGAATACAACAACCACAAAACACCCCAACCTGCACCACACATGAAATACCACTGTACAGTTGTGGGAGAAATTCTTGAAACAACTGAAATGCAGTCACATTTTCTTAGCAGGTGTTTTGTTAGTATACAGGTGAATAAATTGTTTTAAAAAGGTGTACCCGGCCAGCCAGAATCTTGTTGATGTCAGCACATAAAATGTGCTCCAAAGACAGTGTCTACCCTGCCCTTATGAGCTGTGACAGTCTGGGAGGGCTTGCACCGCTTAGTAAACCCATCCCTGGTTCACAGGCAGACTTGCAGTGAGTCAGTGAGGTGTGGTCAATTTGAAAATATTATGGTTAAGCAGTGAAATGGTGAACACCTAATAGATAGCCGGTATAAAAACCATCAGTAATCAAAGTAACATTAGCTTTGGGATATGATAGTTCTGCAATTTTTGCTAAATTCATATTATTGCTTAAAATTTATAAGAAGGCTTATTTTACAATTCAGTTTTATCAGCAGGAAAGCTTTAGAGATGTTCTTACCATGCTTCAGATGTAGGCAGCTGTCATTCTGGGGCCTGTACCTGTAGAAGATTGTTTTCCTTTAACAAATTTCTGTTACAGAGTTTTTGCACATTCCAAGTAAGTTTGTTTGCTACAGTGTCACGTGGAATTTTTTTTGTGTATGTTTTTTGGTTTTGTTGTTTGGTTTTTTTTATGGTTCTTATACCAGCCATTTTTTTGTTGGGGAAAACAGGGTGCTTCTTTATTTATATTTTAAAGGCAAAGAGAAGACCTCACTGATGCTATTAGCCAACCTAATAGGCAGCTGTTAGTGTACAAAGAAACATAAAATACAGTGAGAAAAAATACAATTACTACAAAAGGTCTGTGTAAAGTTTCCAGTGTCCAAAAATGCCACAGAGTATTTGAGACATAGTTAAGTCTAAAGATGATACAACACTGATTGAGGAGAAAAGCAAAGGTAAAACAGGACAGTGATTGCAGCAATGCGTAAGTTCAGCCAAAGATGTTGATGCCATCAGGACTGCTGCTCAGAAAGGTGTAAGGGAAAGGAGGCACGGGTTGTGTGCATGTTCACAAGCTTACATTCCAAGTGAAATTTCTTAAAACGTCCATCAGAAGCAAGTGTTAGACAAAAGCTCGTAAAAAATTAAATAGCGCAAGCCCCGGTTTCTAAAATACACCTTGAGGTGAATGGCTAGTAAGAGGTGGTCATGGCCTACCTGATGCTGATTCCTGCAACTTTTCTCTCTTCCTCTTCTTTTTCTTCCCCTGAAAAATAGGAAATTTTATCATACCATTACATGCACAGAACTTTTTTTTTGTCATCTCACAGCAAGTCATCTGGACACTGAAAATGTTAGCAAACAACCCAATTATTTTCAGGGTAGCTTTCCTCTCCCACTTTTAACTAATTTAATGGTAACGAAGTTCGCTCTGAGCATCCACAGAGAAATATGCACATCAGCAATACATACATTAATATACACATGGAAATACAATTTCTGGCAGTTTTTCAACTAACACTGGCAGCCACAAGCACCTAAAAGACTTCTCACGCTCAATAATCTGATGACACGTATGTTGATACCGTAATTTATGGCTCTTACAAGAACTCTTCACACATTCAGATACTTACACTGTCATACATGGTAGGAGCAGACAGGGTGTTGAAAGTACCCAGGACGACCATGACTTGCCCCCAGGGTGCAAACCAGCCAACTAAAACTGTTCTGATAATGCTAGTACCTGAACAAAAGCCAAGTCTGGCGTGGCTGAGCCCGGAGACCACGCTCTGCAAAACAGCAGAGACTGTAGAGCAGAGCACCCCTAACATGGCTGAAGTGCAGAACACAAATGAATGCCTGGCAGCTGTCTTTCTGAGACCACGCTGGCCACAGCGTGCCAACCTACACACGCAGCCTTCTCCTGCACCCCCATCTATGGAAACGGCCACAGCTCCCGCTTCACACAGTCTGTCAACTGAAAGGTCAGCTTAGACCCATAATTTTAAACCTCAATCATCTTGCATCACCCTAACCACCGGTATTCCTCCGTATGTCTTGTCTTTATTGCCCTGTATAGTCAGCGAAAGCTTCTTGTGTGTGTTTTAAGAAAAAATCGTATCTATTTATATTTTAAGGAAGCCTCCAGACAGGCTGCAGCAGATGAGCTCTGGCAAAGACTGGTGCAGTTGCTGTGAGCAGAGCTGCAGCCTGCTGCCCATCCTCTGGCCCCCCACTCTCATGGCTGGCAGCTGCATGTCCCAGCACAGAGCATGCCACACACAGCGGCCTCAGAGTGGAAGGGCTGAGGTGCTGGAACACATCTTTCCATGAGCTAGCTCTGCAAGGTGCTGGGACGGACACCAGGTGATGTGAGAAACCACCTCAAACCCCTGCAGTGCTCACTGATTGACAGACAGCAAGGGAGGACTCCAAATACAGGCTGTGGTGGAGCTCCAGCACATGAACTTAAGTAGCCTCCATTCTGCTCTGACTGGGCCTGCCTAAATCTCAAGCTCCTGTCCTCATTTATCCCAAGGCTGGCGACAGGGCTGGCAAATGCCTTGTGAGCAAGATTCCAAAGTCAGGACCAAGACTAGAAGTTGGAAAACACATTTCAAGGGCTCAGGGGAACTCACAGCAATATACTTTATCACTTAAGCACCAAGGCAATACTTTTTTAGAGAGAAAGTGCATTAGTGCAGATGTTAATATGAAAAAGTCATGGGAGGAAAATTTGTTTTATTCTCTATGTCAGGCTGACTTCAAGTGCTGAAACATAAACTGAAAGCTGATCTGAGATCTACCTATGAGATAACACAAGTGAAGGAATAGAAGACTGGGCTGAAAACTAATTGTCAGGATTCTCAAGTAAGATAGTTTCTGACAACTGCAGCACACACAGACACCCTCACATTGTGAAAGCATTGTGCTTCTCATGTCTGTCACACAATTTTGCATGGCTGCTTTGGGTATCAGTAATAAAAACAAATTAAAAGATAGTTTCAACAGTTGAATAATGATGTTTAACATTTTCTTTGAATTCCAAAAATCCTGAATAACCAGACAAACCAAAATACAAGAACTAAAACCAAACAGTACATATTTTATACTTGTACTGTTTTGTGAAATGGAAGAACCACCCCTAAGTCACTTCCAACCCTCAAAATACTCGAGTAATATCTGTGCTAAATTACTTCAATTTCACTTTTTGAAAAAAACCAAAATTATGTATATCTGAAAAGGTTTCAGTGATAAACTGTGCTCTCCTATGACACCTACTACAGAATGTGTGCATTCCTGGAGAGGCAGAGGGGAGGGCTGCAAGAGGAAGCTAGCAGAGTTCTTCATTGTAACATACAGGACTGGAGTATGTCAGAGCTAAACTTCCACACAGGATGTAGGCTGGAAGCACATCAAAGAGATAACTCATACGTGCCACCTCACATTCTCCAAATGTCTGTCAAGGCATTTAAGAAACTGCAGGTCCGCTGCTTGTGCTGTGTGGCATAGGCTGGGGCAGAACACAGGGTTCTCAAAGCCAACATGACCAAACATCACAGGACCATCTTGAAGCCTCATGTCCAGTAAGCATGAGCTGACAAGACTCCAAAGTGGCATGATTTTCCAGCAAGTAAATTTGAGACAAGCAAAAGCCCCTTGTTTCCAGGGAGTCTTTCCCTAAGACCCTGTTTGTTCCCAGCTATACTTCAAGACAGCTCTGTTGACACAGCCTGGCTACTGGAAATAAACCCTCCCTGTGTAGTGTCAGGACAGTTTATTTGCTGTATAAAACAGGCAGAAAGGAGCTGCTAGGGCTTTCAGTTGTGTCTGTGCTTACAAAGCTGGGCATGCATGTTATCAAGACCAGGGCATTTCCTCCCGAGATAACCAGACAGCTTCTGTGTCAGTGCATTCTGTGCCAGTTTCGACAGTTTCTGTTAACACTCTATTTAGGTACCTCCATCCTTAATGTCCAAAGACATCACTGAAGTAGAGAAAAACTACTGTCCACCTAATGCAGAAGGAAAATTGATCCAGATATAGCATGTACAGTTCCTACCCCAGTAGATGGTGTCACATCGAATGGAGGGACAGAAAGGAGCTCAGATCTCGGGTTAGGATCAGTCTCTCAGGACTGCAGCTTCTGAGTTTGATTATCATCACATTTGGCTACACTGACAGCTCACTGTAGGCACCAGAATGTAATCATGCAGTGCAGGCTATCTGATATTTAATTATAAAACAAGAGTAACTGTAAGAAAACTTCTTAACATATACATATATATATATATGTATCTCTGTATAACAGCAGGCTCTACTATGAAGGTTACTTATACAAGATCTGCACAAATGGACCATTCTGAATTAATTTAAGCTAAAGTTCAGTCTGCATTAAGACCCCCGGGCTTGCAGTTCTCTTGAAAGCAAGGCATCCCTTTTTTTCTCAGGTCTAAGAAAGATTTCTGGATAATAAGTGATCAAATAGAAAATGACAGAGAAGTCACAGCTGTACAGTTCGACATGAGCTTCCAGACAGTACAGGCCATTGTCTTAGGAAAAAATCTTTCCATGTTATTTTTCCCCTCAAAAACTGTGAATTTCATAAGAAGTATCTCAAAATCCCAAGTTTTCTGGATGCTTGAAGTGAAAACAAATGTAAGGTTTATATTATATGTATGTTCCCCATCCCTTCATCCAGAACTTTCCACAAGTTTTA